>JAUZND010015318.1:0-27446 GCA_034780555.1 Coelogynopora nodosa | reverse complement strand
CCCAGGGAGATTGTTTTTTTTCCGGATTTTTTTCGGAGCCCAATTTCGAGCCCTGCGTACATGTATTCGTGCTGGGTGGGGGGGGGTTCCCCCACGCATGCACTCACTCACCCTGTGAATATAATTATATTATAACGTTTCATTCCAGTTGTTTTTTAATTATTATTATTATTTGATTTGTTTGTTCCGAATCTTTTAGTATTAATTATACTTATTCTTGAATTTTTAAAATTTAAATAAAGTTAAATTTCTGTATAATAAAATGACCTGAAACGTTTGGTAAAAGTTTTTATAAGATAACAGTGAAAAGGATTAGCTATGGTTTGTCAAAGTTAGTGACTCAATTTCTAAATAGGTTACTTTTGCGCTTCTTGTGATATCAAAATAGTAAACACACAAAATAATATTTGAACATTTACTAATTTTGCTATGTGAATATGAGAGGATGTCCTATTTTAATTTTTTATATAATGGTATTCATTGTAACTTTCAAATTGAACATGAAATAATATGTGGAAATTTCATCAAAATTAAACTTTGACATTTTGTTTAGGTATTCTTTTTTATTTAAGCCAAATTTCGTAAGGTTCGGTTAATTTTAATACTGTACAATTATGTTAGTAACTAAACAGCGTAATATAAAAATGGTCAAAAATTACATTTTCATCCGTCCTTATGAAGATGGTGAAATTTGTGAAGATTGATCGAATTTCCGTGCCACCCGGACTGCTCAGAAATCATAATAAATGATTTTTAATAAATTGAAAAAACAACAGTCGGTTGACCTTGAAATTTGTGTTTTTCCCCATACAATATCATTGTTATTTATATTAAAGTAATACAGGCCTACACGTTGTGGTTTTCTACTTTCTTAGAATTATGACTTTACTTTTTATTACATTTACAAGTCTACACGTATAAATTATATATCATACTAATCCTGCAACCTTAGTCTTAGAGCATTTCAACTTAGGAAAAACAGTTAATAGACTCATTTTGATTCTTCTCTAGTAGTTGAACAAGTTTCATAACAGTTGTTGACCCCGGCTCCATTCGACCCACCGCAGCCCCCGCCAAGTTCTCCTCGACCCCCCCTTCTCGTCAACGGGTGCACACGGGCGGGCCACTAGTGTTGAAGTGCTCCATCTCGGGCTACCCCCCACCGCAGCTGCACTGGCTGCGCAATGGCCGGCTGCTCAACGCCTCGGACCGGGTGCAGTTCACCGGTTCGGGGGAGATGTTGGTGGTCAACCGGGTACTGCCCGCTGATGCGGCTGTCTACACCGCCAGTCTGGTCAACGCTCTGGGCAGCGACCTCTTCAATGTTACTGTTGATGTCGTCGATGGGTCAGTCCAAGCTGCAGAGCTACTTACATTTCACTGGTGTTACGTGTCGTGTTGTCCGGATAGAATGGAATGTTGTGGTTGTCTTTCATTTCATTTATTTATCTCTCGTTACTTTTGTTGATACCATGTCATAAACCTGATGTTGGTTCATTTTTTTCAACTCTTGTCTTGTGAACACTCTAATTCAAAATTAGATAAATGTCTTTTGCATTATTTAATTTTAATTAATGTCTGATTTCATTTAACCAGCACTGCATAACATATTTTCCGTTCAGATATTCGGTATTACTTTATTCCATTTCTCAAATTATGTAACTATGGTATTTTAGTTACTTTTCTGGAGACACAAATGAAATCAATTAAAACTGGGAGAAGTTATTTGGTTACACTTCTATTAATTTTTAAGTCATTTCTATTCATTCTAGTCTTTTCAGATATGAATTATTTGAAATATAAGTTTTATCTTATGTATACAATATTATTAATAATATATATAAAACGTCATTATAGATGAAATCATGCATTAATGACATTTATAACTATTTTCATGTCAAGATTAATTCACAATTGTTTTGCGTTATTTTTTTAGCTCATATATTTTCTTGTGATTATTATGAGGTTCTGACAGGACGGATGCTAGTAGTAAAGCATAGATTGATTGTAACAGTAATTTAAACGGTGTATTAACTATTTAGTAGACAATAATGTGTGTATATATATACGAATACGACATGCGTAGTACCTATAAATGGTATATACAATGGAATACAAAAAATGGTGACGACCAAAACAACAATAATTTCTGACATTTAAAAGTTTTCTGTTTATCCAGACAAGGCCGTGTCTACCTAGGCTCCAGCCACGCCCCAGGCGGCAACAGAACCACAGGAGGAGGCGAGCGAGAGGCCAGTCCCGGCTACCCAGGCGGCGGTGGCAGCGGCAGCTGGGTCTCCAAGCATGTGATCGGGATCGTGATCATCGCAGTGGTGCTGTGTGTGGTGCTGACCAGTCTGCTGTGGGTGCTCTCGCTCTACTGCCTCAGCTGGCGCAAGCAGCACGCCATGCTCGACTACTCTCAGAACCAGCATCAGCACCTGCCGCCCCCTCCACACTCACTCACCGCCAACTCACTGCTGCTCTCTTCGTGCACCCTGCCCACCAACACCACCACCGCCGCCGCCGGCACCACACCGATACCCGCCGCGCCTCCTGGATACCATCAGGTGTGTCAGGTTCACTTGTGGTGGAAATGCGGAGCGCTATTTTCAGATATGATTAATTTAAGTAGGCTACCCAGACTAGCGACTGCATTAAGCAGTAAAAGTAATTAATTGTTTGCATACTATTTTGTAGTGTATCGTTCTTTTGAGGTATAACCAAATTTTGACCGAAATCTTATTACAATAGAGTTTGTATCATAAAATATTCAATTAACTCTTTTTATTTTAATATTGCATGACATGAATTAAATAGTTGACAAAATTGTATTATGTTATGCTTGTGACGTTTTTACATACCTTTTCTGTGTTTTTAGCAGCCCTAACATTTTAAATAAAATTGTACAAAATGGTTACATATCTTATTAGTGGTATGAAAAAGTCAATACGTATAAACTATGTATAACCATAATAGGTTATTAAAGAAGTTATTAATTTCTGATAATGAATAGGCTTACATTATTTTAGCCGATGGAATAGCAAATTAACTTTCAACTTATTTTCAAGCGGTTCCATTGTTTTATGATATATTTATAATAATATATGATTTTTATTAATAAATATATTATAATATTTATATATTGGTCATAAATATTGATAATTATCAAATACTTAATGCTAGATACTTAACTTCCCTTATTAAACCTTGTGAAAATAAGTTAGTTTATTGCATTATCATATTTATTTGTTATAAGAAAGTAAAGTGGTATACAATTTAAATATAATATTAGAATTATTCATATTATGTTAATTTTAAAACCAGCTTGTGTAGACAAAATCGCTCTTTAAATAACGATACATATTACTGCTGCAATCGTATATATTATGTTTTCATTACTAATTTCACTGACTTAATAGCAAAAAAGTTTTGAAAACTGAAAATCGTTTGTATTAGATGGAAAGATAATTGTTACAACGATTTTATAATATCGACTAGTCAATTACACAATTCTATTAAATGGTGTATCATATATTTAAAAAATGACTTTGACTTATTAAAATTTGTTATAATATGATGTATTATATAATTTATTAATTAAAGATGTAATCTTTCATAATATAATATATTTTACAATATTTATTTTACAGTTTTTCACGGTTTGTAATCTATTTATTTAATATAAATTCTACTATAAAAAAAGTTTTGATAATTGAGATCAGAATGTTATCATTTAATTTGGAATGCTTTTATATATTTAAAAAGTATTTGCTGTATTTAAATATTTGCCTATTGATTTTTACTCATATTTTAATTAAAATGATGCGTATAATAATTAATGAAGAATGGAGAACCATTAAAATATTTTGTTCTTAATCCATTTTTATTAATGTATTTAAAGTTCTACTGTTTGTATTTTTATATTATGTTTATATACATATATGTATAGTTTTCATTAATATGAATGTTATGTGAAGCGAACACTTTAATTGATATAACAGATGATTTAATAATTTCACAAAATATTATTTTGTTAGTAGTTAGTTTTTTATATTAGATAAAATATTAACTTTATACACTCTTCATAGGATGAAAGAGTACAGATTACTTACCAATCTGTTCAAATAAATACTCAATACAACTCGAACATTCGTTAGAACGTGATTTTGAATGGAAAATTCAGTATCTTGCTCCTACTGAAAAGTAAGTAGTATAATAGTGTGATTCGATATTTTACAATAAGACTGACAAAATGTATTACAAATATCGATTAAAAACCTCAGTCAGTGAAAGTCATGTTAATAATTTTGTTTGTTGTCTTGCTCTGCTAGATGAGCCATCATCAACAGTACCTGCTGAAGAGCCACCAGTCAGTGCCCAGTCTGGCCTCCTATCACTGTCAGTCGACACCGCTGCTGATGGGCCGATCAGTCGACCAACTCGAGATGACTCGACGCTTGCATGGGGAGGCGGCGGCGCTTGACAACAACACCAAGTCCAGCCAGGGCAACATCGTCAACAGCACCTCTGACTACTACACCGGCACCAGTGGCAGCTGTGAGAGTGGCAGTCCGGGTGAAGACCTACCGCTCCCCCCTCCTCCTCCTCCTCCTCCCCCTCCGCCACACCGATACAGTGGTGATCGTAGGAGTCGACCCAGGCCGGACAATCTGGGGCAGAACTTGACTCGTACAGTGCCGTCTCATCCCGCCTATCACCTCGTAGTCTAGCCGGCACCTCTCCTCTAAGTAACGCGTATGCGAAGTGATGTGCATGTTCTACCCCATGTCTAATCCCAACTAAAAGTTAAAATTTTCTGAGTTTGTTCCAAATAGATATGACTAATTTTTATCATAAATAAATAATAATACTAATAATTCCGGGCTGGGGTTAGGTAATGCATATTTATATTTAACATAACATATTTTGAGTTCGAATTATTCTAAGTATTAAACATTAATTATACATTAATTAAAATTTATAATGTTAAATACATATCGTATTATTCAAAAGATTAAGTTTAAATTTAGACACAGGTTCGGATAAAATATATGAAACGATACTATTTAATAGGTGAAAATAATCCGCCACATTATACAGAATCGAATATCAAATTCTAAACAAACTATTAAAACAATTTTTTTAGCATATGCTTCCTCACTATTTTCAAAGTTAAATACCCATTATGCATTTATTAAGAGCATGACTACTTTTTTTAGACAACATATATAAATATGACTTTATGGATGTATTTAAATGTATTAATATACGCTATACGTTTCATTAGGCATTAAAATATAAATATTTGATAACGTCTTAGATGACTGAAATATAGAGAATTCCCGTATATGATGCACTACAACGCGCACGCACGCGCTATATTAATATGTAATTGTATGTACATAACACACACCGATACAAGTAATGAACGTATTAGTTGCCTATTACTCACCGGCTGACATAATAGAACTGCAATTTTTGTAAATTTTAATACATGTATTCTTATGTACCGACTATCAAACTTTAGGCAACATATCAATAACGCTTATATGTGCGTTTAAAAAACCTAAATGCTTGTATCATTGAAGAAGTATCCGTTTATTTTGTGTTAATAAAACTAGTCTACATCTTTAATTGATTATATGCTATAGCTTGTAGGTATTAAATTATGGATTAAAAAATAGTTTTTTTATTAAGATTGTCAATGCGAATTATTCGTTTTATTTCTTTCTAGTAACATTGAGCAATAAATCACCCCAATAGCTTGTTTCTTACGTCAATAAAATGTTACCGAGATTAATTTATATTTTGAACGTTATATCGTTTATATAAACTATAAAATAATATTAATAGTTGCAGTTATGAATTTATGGACAATAATAAAACGTATCCTTCAACCTTTCTTTTTGCGAAATGACCGTTAATAACCATCTTTGGTTTTCTCATTATCAACATGTTCTAATTTCACTGTCTATATAAACGTACTTCTTAATTTTGAGATCTGTTTTTTTTATTTCCTTTTATACTATGTTATTAGATCATTTTGTAAATATATATGATTAAACTCTTAGTGCATTTCATATCAATACATAAATAAAACAATAACACTCAGCTATGTTTTTGTTTTATGTCTTTTTACGTGTAAGCTAACTTTTAGGTTTCTTTAAAATGCACCAATGTAATCTAACTGCAATTTTTTAGTTCCTAATTTTAACTGATATAATAGTAAATTGTACCGATTGTATATTATGTTATAATTTGTATTAAATCAAATGTTTAACATTGGGAACACAATACGGGTTAATTTACTATTTAAGACGTATTAAAAGTGTTTTTGTCTCGACGTGGGTTATGTACACAGCTTTCTTTTTATTTGTTTGTATTAATTTTATGCACTAATTGAATCATGATGTTTTTATTACAATCCATCCACACTGTAAATATATAATATAAATTATTATACATAATTTGTAATTTTAATTGTACAGAAATAATGTTTCTCTATAGATGGTTCTTATTCTGCTTATCAATTTGTAAAGTTACGATATTAAAAAGCGAGCAATCGCATGGCTGATCACACTGTACAAGTAACTTTCCATTTCAGGGTGTAGATTTCATTAATAAATATTCATTTTGTTTTTATCAATTTTCGATTTTTTCACTTATCAATTTTGGAATGAATGCTGTAATCTTCGAAATTATTAGTCTTTAATATTGTAATAATAGTAAGTTTTTATTTCATTACTATTATCCTTCAATCAACCATAACAATTTCCAAAAGAAGTCATTTTTTAAATCATGTAACAAACTGACTGAAATGTTAAAATTCTAAATATAGCTTGGATGTCATGTTTTTAGTAGATGCTGCTCACCTATAACTTGAACATAATTATTTTGCTGACGTCATCATACAACTTACCTGTAATTAAAAATACATAGTGTAATACCGTTTAATTCAAAATGTCAGGTAGGATTTATTTAAATGTAAGCAAAACAATGTATGATCTAAAGAATTAGAAGAATAAGTTATAAGACTATTGTAATATTATCCAACATGCATATTTTTAGTTAGACAACCTATGAAAATGATTTTGTCTGAATAACTTAGTCAAAAGCCCCTAAATAAATTCCATGTTATGATTATTTTCATATTATATGGATAGTTGTATAATTCCAAGCTTGAATTTAACACAATTTAATGTATGTTTAATATTATTTATGATCCGCATACATGTCAATTTGTGATACGTATAAAAATTAATATAATTATCTTGATAAATCTAATTTGTATAAAATAATACATTTTTAGCATTATAATTCATTTCTAATTATGATTATTTTCATATTATATAGATAGTTGTATAAATTCCAAACTTAAATTTTATGTATTTTTAGTATGGTGATTTGTTACGCGTACATATAAATTTGTGATACTAAATTAAAAAATAATACAATGTTTTATAGCATTATTAAATCTTGTCAAATCCAACTTTTATTATGTACTTTATTTTTTATTTCATTTACTTTTTTAACTTCATATTACATTCCTAACTCATCGTAATTAATTAAATGTTGAAAGTTTCACTTTAAATTACTTTCAAATCGATTATACAACTACTGTATGATACTAAAAACATTACAAAATTATTTTTTTCTAGTAAGTTCTCAATAATATTGTGGAAATTACTGATATATAAGAAAAGTGAAGTTACCCTAGCTGCGTTAATGTATATATTATTAGTGTTTTGATAAAAAACATTCAATTTTAGAATTTGGATCAAAATTATGGGACTGCGATTTAATAGGGCTGTAATTTTGCAAGCTATTTTATATCATAGAATATAATAATTTCAAAAATTAAGTGGAAGTTTAAAATCTAGGTGGAGTGGCCACCCCCTGCAAGGGAGGGCCAGAAGTGTATAATTTTTAAGATATCCTTTCTCAACAATAATTTTAATTTCTTGGAAATAAAAATCTAACAGATATTATTACGATGCCCTTCAATTTATGCGACAATATTTTCAATAAGGTTTTTTTATATACTCATTTTAAATAATTAATTTTTTCACGGTTTCTTTATATATACTATGCGATCATTATTTGAAAAATGATATGAATTATATTCAAATAGTGTAAGGTATTAATAATGCTAGGATATTAATGATGTAGGTATAAAACGAATAAAAAAGTGGTTTTTATACAGAAATTCAGTTGAAAATACGGCGACTGATCAGTAGCTAAAATTATGACTCCATTTATACCGATCTTAACATATACCTGATTAATATAAGTTATAAAATAAATTAAAAAAATGTTCACTCTATATCAATATAATTAATGCATACATGAATGCATAATCTATAAGTTAAGCTTTTAACTGGATTGAATATTCTAATCCAACTCAAATTTTTATCTAAAATATTTATACTACTGTAAGTAGAAAGTTAGAAAATTGTGAAATATAATAAAATATTAAAACAAATTTCAACAAACCTTAAACAAAATAAGACATTTTATGTCTAAATATCTGAATTATTATTGTCATTTCAAAAATTGCTGTTAGATCTTTAACTATTTTAAATATTAATTGTTTCTCGCCGTTACTGATTTAGTTAATTAGTTAGCTAACTCAAGATGCTTTTAATGTTAATAATTTAATTAAAAAATACTAAAGTTAAATTAATAAATTTACAATAATTTTTATTGAATTTGAGAGGAGAGCGCACGAATAATATATTTTATGGTAAGAGCTGGAAGGCTTCATAATCATATTTCCAATCACCTCTTAAATAGGCAATTTGAAGGACCGGCAAGGGTATAGAGAGGGATAGGGTTGAGGGGGGTAGTCGGGTGATCAAGAGTACTATAACTGAAGGGTTCTCAGATGGAACCGATATATTATGTATGTGCAGCTGTACACACTATTTTCGAGCATGATTGATATTGTCACAAACAATGGATGCATGATTTGATAAAATTGACGTTCTGAAGGAAAAGGAAACGGGAAAATTTACTTTACTTTTTCCTTCGCAGTGTTGGCTACCACCAAAATTTGTCGACGAACGGTACGCAGACGTCTTCTTCAAGCACATTTTGTTGTTTGTTGTTTTCAAACAAAGTAGCCGAACAAAGAACGAAAATATTTTCTCACATTTAAGGCAACATTGCGTTTTCTGGCGTATTTTATTGGACGAGGAACAAAATTCAATATTTTTCAGTAGCTTTATTTAGTTTTGACTAACAAAAATATTTTATAAAAACTAAAGGCAGTATTAATAGTGAGTCTCACGCCTATACTGTTGATACATTAAAAACCACATATATGGGTGGTCAATTTAACTGTAAATTTGCAGAATAAAATTTATTGGTCACATTTCTGACAATATCTGAATTTCAAAAATCTAATTGAAACTCGTTTATAATTGGCGAACAGAGAAACTGATTTAGTGGAAATTTCGAACTTAAGCTTTGTGAACCTTAATAAACCGATGTCAATTTTGTATCCGATGGGATATAGTTTAAATGGATTTTGAGGGGAAATCTGTGTGTTCCAATTAAAGAAAAAACGCAACATTTATGAAAATTTGAGTTTTATTCTAATTTTGACACGACATTTTGGGACTCGTGGTTCCAAAACAATTTGTTTTATGCTTACAAAGCAATGTCTTTAATATATGTTGTCTATTAAAGCACTATACTATACCGTGATATCATGATAATCAATTTTTTTTAATATTGAATATTATCAAATTTATGGCATGTAATATAATTCCAAAATATGGAACATATCTTATTTTCATGTATGTATATAATAATTTCAAATGTATACATATTTGTTATTGTACTTGTTTATTTGCATTTATATGGAAACTTATTGTTTATAGTCTTTATAATAAAGATGTTTTATAAAAAGTTTTAATTTCCTAAATTTGTAACGTAGATTATTTTTGCGCGCTTGATTAAAAAATATCGAAAATTGGCTCGTTTCGTTGTTATTGTTTCGTTATTCATCAAGCTATTTTTCAAAAATTTTATGAAGTAAACGTATATTAAATATTTTATTATATAATATTGTCTGAACATCATCATTAAATAACCAGACTGTAACGTAGACAAAGTACTATAGCTGAGATAACATTTAAAAATATGTTAACAAAATCTAGATTTAAATTTAACTAAAAACATTTTAAATACAAATTAACGATCCGGTTTATATCAACTTCTTCCATAAATTGCATTGAGATTTAAAATTTGTTTAGTAAATACTCAATCTACACACCTAGTGTGCATGTGTTAAGCATAACATTTTTGTTATTCAGCTTCTACTATTTAATTAATTTGAATATAAATGGGGCTATTATGGACAATTTTAATTTTAGCGAACTGTTGGCATATTAAAATAATTTGTTTAACATTTTTTACATAAAAACCAATCATCAAGTTATATTAATTAATTAATATTACAGGTGTCTATATACCTTTAATTTAAAGGCAGAGACCGCGGAGACGTGGTGGGGGTTGCCCCTCACGTTTATTGAGAAAAAATTGTAAAACCATAAATAAACTATTTTGTATTATTTTGCCTTCTTTTACTTTGGTGCACTTCACGCTTCAGCCTCCTTTACACTTTTAATATGCCTCCGCGGTCCCTGAAAGGTGAGTAATACATATATCGTAATTACTTAGAATTGATCAGTAAAGTTTTCTGGCTAAGCAGAAAATTTTCCTTTTTTCGTTAAGGCATGCAGTAATATTGTTGTTAACGCATTATTTGCATTGATCGTTTAAAATAATGGTATAGGTTAATTAGTTATGGTTTCAATTCAAAACGTTTTCATTATTATTGTTAAGTAATGTGAATTCAATATTATTACAACTTATGAAAAGTGTCCAGAATAGCCCCAAGTTTTCACGCTGTTACGCAGCAACAAGTTAAATATCCGACCATGAACGCTATCAAACAAATAAAAATTCGGGAATAAATATACCAATTTTTGAGCATATGTCCATTAATCTACATTCAACCTACTAATTTAGTATACAAGATACAGCGAAAACATTTAACAGACAATAGTATAATAACAAGGTGACAGCCTTATAAAAATATCCAAATAATCCAATTTAGTTGAAAATGATCTGTTATTAGGATTATCTCGAATTTCACCAATATTATTCCTATTATACCGATATTTTAATATCGCTATCAAAAATTTTAAATGTTTACTTTAACAATTATTACGAAGAATGTATATTTTAATATTATAGTTTTTGCAACCCATATGATAACATCTATTTTATGTTCCTATCATATTTGTTGACGATGACATGATATGTTACTGTTTGTTTCGGCGCAATATTGTCAACAATTATTTTAATTAGGGAATTAATCAATAAATATATATAATTAAATTTATTAATTTTTATTGTTTTTCAATAAACTAGAGTAAATAGGTCAAGTAATAAAATAATATAGCATAAACTAACATCTAATCATAAAAGCGTACAACATTAATTTTTCTAAAAATTATAGAGGAACCATTGATAATAATATCTTCTGGGATGTGGTACCTCATACACAGTAGTAGGTAATTAATAATACTTTTTTAAACATACAACTATTACACAAGCAAATGTACGTTATGTTATTAATGACATAATAAATATTCAAGGTATTAATGAATGTTTACATAATATACAGCACAACATATTACATATAATCGATCCTACTGCAAGGTTAAAATAGAAATTAAAATGGTATATTATCCAAAAGAGCAATGCAGTCCAATTAAAATAGTTTAAAAATGTATCTAAAATCTTCTTATAAAGCGTGTCCTTTATTTTCATCATCCAACATTGGAGCATCTTCAATAAGTTCAAGGTGGACTCTGTGATTCTCCTCCTGATTTATGCTACCTTCTTCTCCCTCTTCAAGCAGCCAAAAGTGATCATCTTTGAAATAGTCATGAGCTTTTGGAGAATATTTTCCGGGTACTTGAAGTTCCAAAAATGGAATTTTCAAAATTGCACCTAAACGCAAATAAGTTTTTTGGTTAAAATAATGATGTGTAGGAGCAAGTAATTAACAATTAAGCGTTAAGTTATATATTTGTGAAATGAAAGAATTTTAGTATTCCCTAATTTTATATTTGTCAGTTATATACGGGTAAATACTTCGGTAAGAAGTAGTATGTAAGGAGTAGTGAGGAGTTTGATGTGAAGGTTGGGTCAGATGTACCAGGGTTTTGTCTTGAACTCGCTCTTGTTTGTGATAGAAGTGGTAACAAGGAAAGCAAGAGATGAAAAGTCTTGAGCAAAAAGAAATAAAATTCTATATTGCACATCAAAAATGTGCATATCTTTGAAAGAAAGTAATTAAGAGAAAACTGAAAAACGGCCATGGGGACTCTGTATAAAAGGAGTATAGGAGGCAACTTTAAAAAAAATTTAACAATGGGTTTACAAAATATGTAGCGATGTAAGATGCAATCTAGTGGCTATCAAGGAAACTATCCAATGCGACAGATCCGTAATACAATCAATGCATGAAATAATCATGAGGATGATAGAAATATTGACCCAAGAGTAAAATATAGACACTTTGCTTATAAGTTGGGAGGATATGATACATTTAAGCGAAGTAACTGAGCTTACTACTAGGACATTAGCAGTTTGGAAAAAGTTTCGAGAGTTAAAATAACTGATATAATATAATAATATGCTGTGATATATTGTAGCCCAAATAATAAATAATATTAAATAAAAACAATAAAATGACATAAACAAATAGTAAATTAAAATTTGTAAAATAAATAATAAAAAGCGTAATTTTCAAAAATGTTCAATGAAGAATTAGCGTAAGAAACAGAATACATAAATACTAACACAATATATAGAAACCGAATAAATAGAAATTTTATAGAAAAAACAAATTACAAATAAAGCTTCTACTTATTACAAAGAGAATTATAACCCCAAATATAAGAATCGTTAGTATACCCAATGCATAGTAAATCAGGACTAAATTTATAGAATGTAAGTTAATTTAAGTTATTTTTGTCGAATCTATATATTTTACGTGCCATTAAGTAAATAGTAATGAACATCGAAAAAACTGATTGAATCATTAAAATAACTCTTTAGGTAATAAATAATTTTTTTATTTTATCAATTTATAAAAAATAATTATGAGGTATTTTCAAAATATTTCTCTAACATTAAAAGGGTATAATATTTGTTAGATTTTAAACAATGCGGTAGTTTTAAAAAAAATGTAGAATACAAAATTCAACTAATTTAATTGTTAACATTGTATTTTGAGCTAATTACCTGTCAAAGAACCTCCTAAACCAGCAAAAAGTAATGTCACACCAAGAGCTGCCAATTGATAAAGACCTTGACATAAACCAGAATCAAGTTTGGAATCCTGGATACGATGAGGAAAGATCTTGTAAAGTCTGCATGAGTAAAAAAAATTATAATGATTTTTAAATGTGTGGTTCCCTTTAGCAGTATGGTTGCAGTAATACCAAACATATTATTCAAAAAAGTCAAACGCTGCAGAATAATAATATTGTAATCAAAATCCTCAGTCATCAATGCTAATTATATTAAATATACAATACGTATTCAATAACTACCCATATTGAGGCTATTAAAAGATCAGAATGTACGAATGACGATCATTTAAATGCCGATAATTAAATACTAATAAAACCTTTTAAGGAAGATGAATAAACGAATATTTATTAATAATAATCTATATATATATATATGGACATCCAAGTTATCGATCATAATCCCAAATGAACTATACTGAAGAACGCCGACTATTACATTAGCTTTTTTAAGATGTTATAACTCCAGATGGAATTATTCGACAGGGAGAGCAAATTACGAAATTATTATATGATTGCTACTGATGGTATTAATTAATCAATTCTTATAATATATATAATCATAATTTGAATCTGTCCTTTTATCAATATTATAAAAAGCAATATAAATTTAATACTAATTCTGTATAAAGGTCAGTCGACTCGAATATATATTTTTTATTAATAAATATTTATTTTTTAAATTTTACTTAAAGGGTTTTATCATTATTTAATAACAATTTTACTAACTGTTCCGTCCCTTCATCTATTTATTTTATTAAAAGCCCATCATTCATGTAATTTACTGTATTTATTTCTAAGCAAAATCTGGGTAATTTACTAGATTGAAATAGATGTAAATTATTCAGTATTGAAAAATATATTAATCGCAGTATCTGAAATCATTTCATCTATCATTTATTTAGATATCAATTTAACTACTTCACTTAATAGGACGTAACACTATTTAAATATGATTAAGGTCTGAATGTAGAATTCTCCCTCAGACGTTTGAAGAAGCCTCAGTGGAGTGAATATTCTGCTTTCAGACCTAACTTTTATTAAATAGTTATATTTAGCTAAATAAATAAAACTAGTGACCTTATTTTGAGAAATACTACGTATAAACATTTAATTTGATCCTATACTTTTTAATGACTATACTTTCTTGAAAATTGAATCGATCTTTACTAATTGTTTTGTATCTCCCTAATTATTAGTGTTGTTCATATTGTGTAAAACTTTTTGAAACATGTTATTAATTGTAAACATAGTATACATTGTTATAATATTTCAAAAACATTTTGTTTATGTTTGTTTTTACATGTTTCTAGGATAATTTTAGGTCGTTAATAATAATAATATGGTATTATAGTTTCCCATAAACATGTGCATTATTACAAGATTTTCTGATGTATAAATATTCAATACTGTTTCGCAGAATGTTCCAAACGTAATCTTTTGTTATGTGACAATCCATCTACCAGTAGGCCCTGATGGAGCTTTACTCCTTTTTAGATAGAAAGAAATTCAGACGAAAATGTAAATAATACATTTTATGGATATTCTACAACCAAACTCGTGGCAGCCTGAAATCATATAGTCGATTATTATCTAATAGTTACCATTCTTTACATTTCCCAGAAATTAGGATAGGCTACTATTAAACGATAACATTGCTATGCATTTAATTCAGTTGCTGCTATGAAGGCTGAGCCGTTTTTTAATTCATACACATAGGATACTAATAAAGACGTGTCGGAGCAGGCTAATGGCAGGGGGGCAAATATTTTTTAAAGGGCACGCAATATTCAGAAAAGCAATTTATTGATAATACTACTGCTAAAGTAGACCCCTGCTCGGACACCACTGTAATAATTGTCTAATATTGGGGACCAAAAAATAGAACCACGGCTTGTTCATTCACATGGTGTGTTAAATATTTGGCTAATATAACATTATTTATAATGCACTTGTTGAAAGATAACTAGCTCTACAATCTTTATTACACCTCAAATTGGGCTTAGTAAATCCGTATATATGGGTAAGATACCTCGATGGATGACCTGAATTATTTAGTATATACTGTATTCAAAAATTGTATGAATGTTATAAATGGTATGGTGTATAATTGTATGAATGGTATAAAAACAAAAAATGGTATAAAAACAAAAATTGGTATATAGCCTATGAATAAACTTACGAGTTCTGATACTTGTCGAATGTGGCAACTCCAGCGGCTATAGCACAAGTAATTCCACCAAATATTGCGGGCATACCGTGCAAATTGTTCACGCCACATGTATCGTGGAAACCGATTTTATTCAACCGAGGCTATAAATATAAAAAAAGTACAACATAATTAAAAGAAGAATATGCTATAACATAAAGCGACTATACTTAATATTCAAATATTAACCCATTAAATGCGGCATGTATTTCTAGAAAAGCTAGGCAACTAAATTTTATACACAGTATTAGCTTTATCTCAATTAGATAGAATACCAAAAATCAAAAAAATCTATCCATATACTATTTTTTAAAACAAAATGTTGGTGTGATCTATATATAGATCATCCGCTGTTTCAGATACCCAATTTGTCATCTTTATATGTCTTTATAATTTTGAATAAGATAAATAAGAACAAGACTATTTGGAACAATATAATAATAAGTAAATTTGATATTTTAATAAAAACAAAAAATCTGAATATTGTAAATTTATTTCATAAATGTTTTTGAGTCTTGTCACATTTGCGGCAAAATGTCAAAGGTCGCTTGTTGCATGCGGTTTGCTAACATCTTTGACCATCCCGTTGCCCGACCAGATGATCCATTCGATCATAACGGACATTATTTGGCTTTGCTGCAACCAGATGGCGTTCTAATTTTTTGGTAGCCTTTGGCGCGAAGGAAGTATGTTGTCACGATTTGACGTCGAAAGGTCAATTCAATAATGGCATATTGATTCGAAGACCATGGCCACGTTGTTGAGTTTGTGTGATAGGATGTATGAGATCATACTTGGTTCCAAAGGTGACAATCGAGTTATCATTCCATCTGATAAGCAGAACCTCATTCATTGTGTAATACCGACTATCATACGATCTGGGCGCTTTATGTCTATATCATTCATGAGGGGCTCCCGGGAGCTCGTGTGGTTCGGTTTGCGCGAATAGTTCTCGTTGCTCGTATTTCACTATCAGCTAGGGAAGATAGATCCACAGAAGTAAAAAAATTATCAAACAATACTTTGTGATCATTTGGATGAGGGATGCATTCATTGATGATACTGTTAATAACGAATGTAACTAGGGTTTGTTTGAGGGTCTAGCAGCATTGCGTCCCATATAGAGGTCCCTGTGATAGCAATAACCATTAACTCCTGCCAGGACCCAGTTCTTGTAGCCGAAGCGAATGGGTTTGACTCTTATGAATTGTTTCAATGAAAGACGACCGTAATGTGGCATAATCGTCTCATCTACACAGACTTCTCGCTGAAGAACCCCCCATTGCTTGAAGGTCACATTGGCGGCGTCTAGCAACGGTCTGATCTTATATCCCTTATCCTCGCGGTTTGCCATTGCAATATTGCAAATAACGTTTCAGCTCTCGTAATCGTCACCAGTTAATGCATTTCGAATTATGTGAGTATTTATGTCGTGTGCTGTTGACCAATATAGCTCCTGTTGAGGCAATATGTGATAGCCAGTAAAAATGAGTATGTCTATGAAAGTTCTACTTTCTTCACAAGTAGTCACAAAGTCATGATTGTTACAGTCAACATTGGCGTATCTGTTAGTCTCATGAACGATGATGTCAATTATTACAATTATTCCAGAAACCCCACTTCGTCGAGATGTTCAATAGAAGCCATAACCGCTGTATTATTGACACGTGGTTGATCTCCGTGGAGTTCAGGGAATTTTGTGTAAATTGTGATTGTCGATATTATCAAACACAATCTCTAACCTGGAACATCACAAGGCATTTCTGAACCATTTGATTGTATATTTCTTCATCATTGATGTCTTCTTCAGGATTGGGTGTAATAAGAATAAGATCAGCATTGTAGATATCGTGCACCTCCAATTAGTCGACTGCTTTTCCTAAATGTTCGAATTCCATGCTTTATAGACCTAAAGAAATATAACTATATAAAATAGGTATGTGTATTTATGTATATGATATGGCGGATGACATATATATAAATCGTTTCAAATTTCTGTCCTCAAATTTTATTGGATGACTAAAACAAAAACAATTACTTGTTACTATCTAGTATATCGGCTTAACTTCAATTGCTATCTCTATGAGAACTGTTTATTGCTTTTCTTTCTCTCTACATCAAATCAGCTGAATATGCAAAATTTTGCAAAAAAATTGTCAAACAAGGCTACTAAAATCTCTCATAATATCAAAACTATAATGTAAATATAGTCGAAGACAACTGTGTTTCTATGTTTATTAGTGATAAATTATTACAAATTTTGCAAATCATTAAAGAAATACATATATATATATATATAAATAATATATATGTAGTGTAATATGTATGCTCTTAAACAGAAAGTCTATATTTAGATCATCTGCCCTTAATAAGTTAATATAATATATATAATTAAAATTAATATTAATACATATAGTAATATAAAGAAAAATGATTTAAAAAATTAAGTTTTTATTATCGATTTATATTTATACATGTCTAGAAAGAATGATATCAGAAACAGCAGAATATTACAAATTAAATTTAATCTCATTTAAAGTGAAAAAGTTAAATAAATTTGAAACACAAAAACTGATTTAATAGTAATATGGTGGTTAAATGGGTTTATTTCTAAAAAAAATTTTTAATATAATATATTTTAAACAAATAAATTATTACTACATTGCAGATTTATAATATTGACTAACGATATTTTGTAAATGATAATGCAATGAATTAATTGTAAATGTATAGTAATGACAATTTTTTTATGTATAAAAGCTACAAGAAAAAGGTATTGGACCAAATGTGACCAAAATGAAATAATAATTGATAACAATATGAAATATGTATGGAGTTAGAGGGGAAGAAGAAAAAAATGACGAATGCAAAAAGAGAAATTTATATTTTCTTAATAATTTCTACATATTATCCTTTCGTTTTGCGTATGATAAGGAATAACTACACATATTAAATTTTAATGACGTCGGTTTTAGTTTGCTTACATTTTATTTGTATCCACGTATTGAAAGGAGCACCCAAAGTAAGTAACACCCTTAATATTATCAACTACAATAATATATATTATCAAAGTCAAGACCGTATTAATTTTATGGTATTTGGCCATTTGTTATACCTAAATTAACATCTAAACAGAAGTGAATCTAAAGTCTTATTCCCATGCATAATTAATTAATAGTGATGGAAGTGTGATAACAATAATCGCACCATAAACCCGTTAAACCGCCATAATGGCTCGAAAGTATCAACTTTAAAGTATTTTATTAACGTCTAGGTCAAAAGTGCTAACCCCATAATAATTTGGTAGTGCTGTTTGATGCATTACATATATTAACCGGAGGGTTAATAATAATTGTGTAGCAGTCTTGCTAACATATTAACAATTTACATAGATTTTTTTCAAATTTAATTCTCATATCTATAAAATTACCTCTACCCCATCATTGACAAACACAAACTGGTGTGCCCTCCTTCCTCCTGATGTTATGGCGCGTCTAGAAAATGTGATAGCCGAAATTTCACCAGATTTTATATGGATCTGATACGTTTATATATGCTCTCAAACCAAATTGTGCCTACCCCTTCATGAATTGTTGATGCGCCTGTGTAATTGACTGGTCGCATCGAATTCAAGTAATTATTAACAGTAAACCAGTCAAATATTGAAATGGAAAATTTAAAAGAGTGTAAAATGACTAGGTTATTGGGTTTGGAAATGAAAATCGCAGTTTAAATTTGACAATATAATATTGTATTCTATAAATATGATTGATTTTTATTAACTTGATTTATTCATTTTATAAAGAGCTTGTTACCTCTTTTTACAAAAGTTATACCATATGTAATGATAAATTAATATATGTTGCATCGTGGTTGGGGGAGTCCTCGATTTTAACAAGGCAAGAAATAAAGCGGGAATAGTTGAACGCTGATATATAACCATTAAATTCCCCTGAGGTATTGTATACTGTTTAATGTATTACATTATAATAGTTTAATATATATTTGGAAATAATATTACAATACCGATTTATAATGAAAAAATAAGTTATATTAGCCTTAGGATTTTCTATAGACACAATTCATTACATACTTATGTTATCAGAGGCTAATTTTCACATTATAGGTATCGGAATAATAATATTATAGTATTACTATATTTGAAATGTGAAAACAATTCAAGCTCATACATAGTAAAAATAGCCACCGTCATTTGCGACACACTATACATTATACAATGTATATCCTAATTGTTATTGAACTGTGTAAATTGGCTACCGGAGGGCATACATATTTTGTTACAACATTTGCAAGACAGATAGGTTTAAATTGAACAATTTAAAACCGAGAAGTTATTCTATAAACCTAATTTAAAAGAAGTGTTATGTCCCGGTCATCTACATGATGCGTCTCACCATTTAGTCTGAAATGAATATATTTTTCCTAATCGGAGTTAAATTTAGATCTACTCGTTGTTTGTGTTACTTTGCAAAATTTTAGTTGGACCAATTAAAGTCAACATCGAAATTGGATGCGATAATATTATATAGTCACTAAATAGTCATTAAATTATGTTTCAGATAATTTAAACTTTTACAAAATAAAATACGTTAGAATACAAATTCTTTTAAAATAACCCAAAAAACATAAAAAATATAACCAACTGTGATGTATTCATATCCAAGGGTTGACAAGGCCCCCGCCACTGTTCCGATGAGGAGAGCTCCCCACACCCCGATGATGAGATCGGCACTGGCGCCAACAGCAACCCCACCCGCCAGTGTGGCATTTTGGATGTGGACCATGTTGAACTTGCCCTTGCCAACCAGACTGGACACGGCAAAGGTGGTGACGGTGCAGGCCATCAGTGCACAGATAGTGTTGACCACAGCGCGGTGCTGGTCGGCTCCAGTGGCGCCAGCCGAGTTGAAGCTAGGCCAGAAGATCCACAGGATGAGGGTACCTGTATAGTAGTATGTCATAGTAGTATATTATAATAGTATATCATAATAGTATATAATAATATAGTACCTTCATACTTGAATTTCATTTTAAGTGTTGGCACTGAAATTAATTTATCAATTTTTATGCTTCTGTGTTCTTATTATATTTAGATGGCTTATTCCATCTTATTTAATTCTTTAGACATATGGTAGTTTGGTTAAAAACGTGTATGACGCCGACAATTTAAAATTATGGTTAGAGGTTTTAGTTATACATATATTGTATTATTATAATTTTTAAAATGTTACAATTACTAATTTTGGTGATTTTAACGACACATTATATTTAAAAAATATCGAAATGTTATTGTATAGTACAAGCAAAAAATCTAAAATAGATACTTTTAGTACCATATGTGTTTCACTATAGAGTAACAATAAAATTATCTCAATGAAGTTCATTACAAAGACAGTTTTGGTTTTGATAATTATCTTATAATTTGTACAAAATCATCTGGAAAATATTTAACTTACAGAAACAATTTTTTGTAAAGTTTAATTCGGTCCCTATGAAAAAGTATAACACTTTATTCACTTGAAGTATTTGGTGCTCTCGAAATGACTTTTTTTAAAGTGCTGTTCTGCTATAGCAACTATGTCATTGATAACCTCAGTTACTATAGCCTCAATAATATCTATCACGATAACCTCAATGAAGGATTATTGTTAACATACATCTATATAGAGACAAAACATCAATAACAAAGTTAGTTTTTGACATCAACGTATATCTTATTCTATGTTGGTAATATGTAAAATGCACAATTGACATAAAACGAAAAGTAAAACTGACTATATTGAACGTGAAATGAATTTGTTTATCCATGAACATAGTAATATGAACATGACATTTTAGAAGTATATAATATTATATTAAGCACTGCAATCCAAACTTTAATAAAACTGTTTTCTAATACATGATTTATTAATAAAATCTGTTTTCTAATACATGATTTATTCTGAATTCTAAGGACAATCAACAACTAATTCTTTTGATTCTCTATTATAGAAGACAATAAAATCGAAAAATTATACATCCAAATAAATCCAAATGAATCTATAAATTTGAATTTTTAAATGAAATTCTAATTTTTGTTATCCCTTTTTTATACATATTTTGTTTATTTATCATTTTATTTAAATTAATTTAAATTTAACTACAATGGTATATTATACATTAGTATTATACCACAACATAAGACAAACATATTTAATAGTTCATACAAACATTATTTAATGTGGCTTGAATAATAATAAAATGGGTGTGTATATAAGGCCATAATGATATATGCATACGGGTAAATAAGAATGCTTAAAATCTACCCAGATCAATTTAAAGTCATTAATAACAATTGTCAGTTATTTAATATTGAGCTCATTTAACCAGAAACTAGAACTAGTTCAATGATTGAGCTATATTATACTTAGGAGGGTTTATAATATTACCAGTAGATTATATGTATACATACTAGGATAGTTTACATAGTCCCGATAGGGAGGTGGTCAAAATTCCCCACAGTCAAAAGATCGCAATGTTAAGAGATAGGACTTTATTTTCTGTTTAAAACGGTCAAAACCCCCCATGGTCAAATTTTCCCCGGGTCAAAATTCCCCGCGGTCAAATTCCCCCAAGGTCAAAATTCCCCACGGTCAAATTCCATCCGAGTCAAAATCTCCCACGGTCAAATTCCCCCCGGGTCAAAAGATCGTAAAAATGGCCTCGGTCAAAATCCCCCAAGGTCAAATTTCCCACGAGTCAAAATCCCCCACAGGCAAATTCTCCCACGGTCAAAATCTCCTACGGACAAAGTCCCCCCGGGTCAAGCATTAGCCAACCAATCGGAAAGCAGAAAAAATTCTCCAAACATTTATACTACACGCACTCTATGCGAACATCATTATGAAAAATATGAAATGAAAAATATAAAAATATATAAGTCAACAATTGTTCACTATCTAAAACAGTTTGTCATATATATCGAGCAAACGCTATATAACGAGGAATTTGACCGTGGGGGATTTTGACTGAAGCTATTTATACGATCTTTTGACCGTGGGGGATTTTGACTGAAGCTATTTATACGATCTTTTGACCGTGGGGAATTTTAACCGGACCCCACGTGGGTCACATGGAATTGCCCATATATTGTATGTTTCAACATATATATATGGATGTATGGATTCGTGGATGATTGGATATCTACGTGTGGTTGTGTATGGATATATATGTTTGCATGTGTGGATAATCCATACATGTCTGCAGGATATGATGCTGTCATGGTCGCAATATTTATATTTATTCAATGTTACTGAATTGTTCATGCGGGTGCTTTCCGTTATAAGTGTGTAAAGGTTGTTCAGATAAGACTTATATGATATTAATAGCTTTTTCAAAATAGCATCATAGAAGCAAATTCCTGGAATATGTTAATATGCAGTGTATAGTTATCGAGATATTGTAGAAAGGAGTGTCAAAGGTCAAGTCTCATGGTCAAAAGTCAAGTGGTGCGGTCAAATCGACTCTTCCTATACTACTAGATAGCCTTATAGTAAGTTAAGGCGCTGGTGCTAGTGTGGAGTTAGATGGTTCGAATCCCATTAAAAGTATATATTATCTCTCACTGTATGGCAGCTATGTCTGAAGCTACTCTTAAGAGTTTGTTTATAATGTTTTTTACATTTCACATTCTTTGTCAGATATGAAAAATTATTTACACCACTCGTTTATGAGTTGGTAAACTATTTTGTCTGTACTAATAAAATAAATACAAATATTAATATTATCTAAATATATATATATATATAATCACGTTAACAACGTGTCATTTAAAATAAGAACGGGTCAAGGTTTCGAAATGTGGCGTTGACAAGACAGGGACTAGCTGCGTTAGAAGCAAACAAAGTTATAAATGAACCTAAACAATTGATAAATGGACTATTGTAAAAATATAAAAGATATAAAGATAATACGTTTTTTAGCATTTTCAACTAACTAGTCAGCACATCGTTTAGATTTTATCAAAATAAGAAAGCTAAATCCAAAAATTATAAGTCTCCAAACGAACAGAATGTGCATTTTAATGATGTTCATGTTATAATTTTGCTTCAAGTACAATTTAGCGCGCCTAATACCATCTCATGTTCAAAACAATGGTGCTGCCCCCAAGCATTTCAAATAATTAATTCCGGCTTTAATGTTTTAGTATAGGGTAAGGGTTATTGTCCAAAGAAAATAAAGCGAGCTCGGTCTAAATTATTTGGTTATTGGTCTTCTGCAAAATAGTCAAATATACAGTACGCCTCGGTGATACCATAAAGATCACCAAGTTTATAAAAATAATTATTTTAAAAAAATGTTGACGAAAAATATATGAATATCTATAAAATTATATACAGTCTACTCCGGCTAATCATAGAAGTACTGGCTTATCAGAACACAAGTCTAATCCCCGATATTTTTGCATATTTCTATACCAATATTAGAAAAAATGGCTAATCGGAACACCGGCTCATGTGAATTGTGAACGGAATTTGTAGAACGGTCCCTATACCTACAATGTATTTTACATTTGCTAAACGAAACCGCTCATCTTTTTTATATAGGTACAATATATACCTACCTAAACAGAGACAATTATTTAGCAATAGTGCTTCTACATATGTGTGCATGTTTTTATTAAATATATGAATTAATTAATTGTTTTAACTTCTAAAAAACATTATGTATGGAGCATTATAATATTAAAAATTCCTCTGAAATAATTCAATTTTCTATATTACTTTTTGCATAAAGATTATGAAACAATCGTAAGTTCAACGTATACTAATAAAAATAGATTTTTATCGAATCGGAACTCCGGCTAATCAGAACAAAATTGTTACCATTTTGCCTGTTCCGATTAGGCGGAGTATACTGCAGTATATATATAATGGCATATTATAGTGGCATATTCAATTATTATTCAATAAAAATATTCTATTCGTATAGAACTATACAGAGAAAATATTATCACAAATAAAGTTATAAATCGAATAACAAAAAGTGCATATTATTAGAGAGGCAACAAGTTACAGTGACTATAGGTTTAATGATAAATTTAATACATAGGATTATCATAAGGGTTTACAATATGATGAAAACTCTGTGGGGAGGTACAGCATTCTTCTTTGTAAGTGTGTTTATGGATATTATTGTTAAATTTATTCATTTGTTTGTAAAGGTTTTCCAAATTGTAAGACAAATCATAAATTTCTTTTCGGAATTTGAATGGAGAAAATTCTAATTGATCTGGTTGAGCTGTTTTAATATTATCAGGAAATACTAATAATTGTTGATTAACACAACTACCCATTGTAGATATTTTTTGCTTGGAAAAACGGTTTACATCTATACAATTATTATTGCATACATCTGAAGCTATTTCAATTCCGGTTTTGAAAGTACGAACGCGCAAAGTAAATGAATTCCTTACTTTTTCAATATTATTTAATGTTCCTGTAGCTTCAGAGATTATCTTTTTTAGTTCAACATGACATTCTTTAATTTTGTGGTTATTTTTATCTGTGGTATCAATCATATGGATATTGCTAAAAGTATGAATGAACAAAAAAACAAGGAAATAAAGCAAATATAGATATGTGAGCGCAATCGTAAAAATTGCAAAAGGTTTAACAAATAATTATGCAAAAATCAATTTATACATATGATTATTATAAATATGATTAATATATCATAAATATTGATTAATTCATATTATCAATAAAAATATTGTTTCAAAATTAGATAAGGATTACCATAGAGTAAGAAATAATATGTATTTCTTACTCTATGGGGATTACTTCATTTCTTTTCTGTGGATTTAGGCTTAATAAAATGTAATTAATTACATAATTATTATACATTACATCTTATATTATATTTTATATTGGACTATATATTATTTCATAATTCATTAATATCTTAATTATAAAAGCACACATGGCGCAATTAAATTAAATAATATTAAATAATAATAATAAATGAAATAATGATCAAAGCAATACAGGTTTTAAACGTTTAATTTAAATACTAAACTAAAAAAGATAATACATTGAATGTGATAACTACCGAAAATTTATTTTCATCAGATCTTTTATATGAGTAAATTAAATTTGAAGATGATATACAATATATATATATACTGTATATCATCTTCGAATCATGGAAGAAAATTGAACCCTATATCGCGAAATGACAGATACAAGCTAAATTTAGAAAATGGGTAGAATTGTTGATACAAACTACAAAACTTGGTATGGATAATGGGGGATTGTCAGGGCAGGCAGCACAGTAATAAATCTGAGTATCTTTCCGCACACCTGTCGAGTGGAAGCAAAATTTACATCTCTTCTTTGGGTTTTTGTTTTGCGGCAATAGCTGGGGATCATACGAAGAGGTAAAGGTTTATTTTGTACAGTTGCAATGCCTTCCCTCACTCTTGCCTAACGTTCACGCCTCAGTTCCGACGAAACTGCGATGAAATGTACAATGGCCTTATCTCTACAGTACAACATGTATGCATTGAGGAGAAGCCTCTGAAGTAGGTGAAAACCGAGCTCTTGAACCAGGCATGGGTTTTACGTAAGCACGAATAGTAGGAAAGGTATTGATCCGTTTTGTCCACTCCTCTTATTTTTTTAAGTGATTAAGTGAGTGATTAAGTGATTTATTTAATTGGAAACCCTGATGGGTTTGATGATACAAGGAGGGCAATACAGCAAATAAATAAAAAATTAAAAAAGCATATAGGCATAGAAAAGCATAAAAAATGACCATAAAAAAAAGAAAACGAATACACAGGCTGCTAAACACAAGAGTCTATGAAGTCAAAGTCTGGCTGAGTAGTGTGGGAGGTACTGCCTTCGATGTCGCAGGACCTGGTCAATGGGGGTAGAACAGTGTCTTTGTAATTTGTTGTGAAGAATCCCCTTTCCAGATTCAAGAATAGTCTTGAAGAATCCAAAGGCCAATGAATCTCTGAAGTCGCCAAGCAATTTCTCACTTGCAGTAGCTAGGGCTTTTAAGTATAACAAGTTCGGAAAAACTATTCAGTAAACACGCCGTTGCACTGCTTCCAGGTCGTTGGACTGAGCTTGGGTTAGCGATGAGTGTCAGACGGGAGCTCCATAACAGAGAATAGCTCTTATGTGGGGCATTATAGAAAGATTATGTCTTTGGGACTGACTTTGTCTCGTACAAGCATTTGCACGAAGTAGAAACGCTGATCCTCTTGGTGATTATTTCCGTGTTATCGCTCCAATGTAAGGAGTCATTCATTGTAATTCAAGTCTAAACTAAGCGGACTAAATAGAATAAAACAAAACACAAAATATAAAATGTTGTTAATTAGGTTATTTTGCATTAACAATTTACTTTTTAAACTATTATTAATGTAATACATTAAAGTAGTATAGGAAGAGTGGATTCGACCGCAGTTATAAATGGATTTATGCGTCATGGCTAAAAATAGATCATGACTCATCACATTATACAACTAAAAAATATTGTTTTAAATTGTATGTTTTGTATAACCAGATAGTATCACAAAAGGACATTCTAAACATCGAAAATATGATAAAATATGCTTAACATGTAAGAAAATATAACATTTATTACAAATGAACCATGTTGTAGACCATCGAAGTTATTAGAAAACACATACACAGTGATTACATTTTTAGATAATTTGATGAAAATTCACTTATATGTCCAATCAGAATTAATTAAGACAATATAAAACGAAACAGACAGCGTAAGAGACCATCTAAAATTTAAAAAACTATTTTATTTATGAAAAT
>JAUZND010015307.1:1637-27462 GCA_034780555.1 Coelogynopora nodosa | reverse complement strand
AGCTTTAGAAAATAAAAAAAAATGGGGGGGGAGGGGTGGGTATGGTCTATTTTTAGCCATGACTCATGAATCTATTTATAAGTGTGGTCGAATCCACTCTTCTTATACTACTTGTGTTAATGATCAAAAGAAGAGTTAATTTGAGATATTTTTTATTCTTAGTAGATCACTTAATTTTACTTATTTTATATGTTTATGACAAATTATTTATTGAATAAATATATTGAGATGGACACTGTTTGGATTAGTCATCCTTACTGATACTATGTTAATGTATTTATTATTTATGCTTTACATTTATTTAATATATATTATTTAATGTAAAAAATATATTAAATATGATAAATTGATTCTTTTCAGATCAAGCATTCAAACTGTTCGGTAAGTTTTCTTATTTTTAATAAAAATCAATCACTTCAACTTTGTTTTAAAAATCAAGGATAGGTCATTGTCATGAATTATTTGATTTTCCATACTATAAGATAGAGCACTTCCAACATTACTGTTATTGTGCGGTATTAGTTGTTAATGGAACTCCCAATGTTGTACCACTTGAAATATGGTTTGGGTTTTCGTTTATAGTATTTCATGTTCTAGACTATTTTGTAATACTTCTATAACGTTTGCATTGTTAAAAAATGTTTAAAATGTCATAACCGCTGTTTTTTAAATTTAATTTGTTATGTATTATACATACTTTAATAATCAGGTCTGATGATGTATGCAACATCTGTATACGCTACATCGTTGATCAAATCGTGAGAAATGTAGATTGCATTTGCCACTTTTTCAGATATTATGTTGATTATGTTCCATAGCATACATCTAGAAAGCAGATGTTTTATATACATTAATTGGCTATCGTTGTCGTAACTATTTGATGCTATCTTTTGGCGCCATATTTGTTTCGACAATTTTTTAAAATATTTTATTTATATACATTATATACATCGCATTTACAGTATATATGCATTTTTTGGAATTATGAATTACGAAACAATTTATTGAATATTTTCAAACAAAATATTAAGGAAGTAAATATACATGATTAAGGGATATTTAAAATTTGTGAAATCTAATAAGTACAAATTAGAATTATTATAGTAATAAATATTAGGAATACAAAATATTATATACATATACTAACTAAATCATGGTATACGGAATAGTATTAAACAATACAGTCAAAATACTAGTCATCAAAAATTAATTTATAGAATTGCATTATAAAAATATTTTACTAAATAATTGTATCTTTTATTCATTTCGGTATGATCTAAGGGCTTTAATAGGGCTAATAAATCTTCATAAAATAATCATTCATCAATGCTCCAGTTTTTATTAGTATTAACCCTTTAAATATGGTGATTGTATGATTGCTTCATTTAAAATGATCCGCAGTTTCTTAATTTTTGTTTAATTCTGACTAATATCACTGGGGTGACCAGTTAATTTATCCGCCACTGATTTCCCAGTCTGGACTATATTCTACATTTAGAAACATTTAAAATTCAAATGATATGATTAGCAGAACCATATTATAATTTTTTAATGAATAATAGTTTCTATACTTTCAACAATCATACAATTATAATGTTTGGTTCTAAACAATTCGAAAGTTAGCTCGAAAAGCACTATAACTATAACAGTAAACTTATCCTAAATTAGCACTGCAAGTCTGTCGCCGTGTCGGGGCACCGAAAGTTTTAATAGATTAGAAATCTCATTAACAATTCTCGTTTGGATTAAAAATACAATCTCTCTACCCAATCTAATCAGTGATTCTTTAACTAATTGAACTCTTGTCATATCTGGTTATCCAACACCAAACAAAATTATTGAATAAATCAATAAACGACTGCATCTGTTATATGTGAATAAAGCTCATACCGCGTGTATTAATTCGACTACACCATCTTATACTATTTAGTTCTATTAACAGTCAACAATTATTATTTAAATATAAAGGTATTTTTAACCGCTCGTATCTCGCTTCCTCCTTAACAAATACTAGCGCATAGACTACAGGCAACATGCTAGACAATTGTCATACTTCATCAAATAGTGACCGTTCAATTGAATCCAGTCAGCAACAGAAATTCCCACACCTCCCGAGTCAACATGATCTAGACTTCCAAAGAGCCCTTCTATCCTCGCTGCCCTATCTGGTCAACCAACAACTACTGACGACGGCTGCCTGCCATCCGACGACTGCTTTCATGCGATCACACCAACAACAATTGCAACAGTTTCCATTGAACCCTTTCGCTGTCTCCTGGTGGATGAGTCAAGCCGGTCTACAACTGACGCAACAGTTCACCACTGCGTCGCCGCCGAGTTACAGTGCTAGTCCACCGGACGCGTTTCCCCGCTTGCCAGAGGCTGTAGGCCTTAAGTCGCAACCATATCCTGCCTCTAGTGCTAACACTACTGCTACCGATATACAAGAGGTTGCTTCCTCCACTTCCACCATAGATGATGGTCAGCAGAGTGTGACTCAGCAAGTTGCCGACATGTGTCTGACCTCAAAAGACGAGAGTTCATCAGATAGTGATGATAGTGTTGATATTATCACTTATAAGTCCAGCTTAGGAAGCTCATCTGACGGTAGCGCTTTCAGTCAGAAACGCAGCGACGGGAATCAGAATCATTGTCATCTGGATTTAACCATGCCATCGACACTGGAGTTTGACTTCACTTCTTTATCTGAGAATGAAAAGCCTTGGAATAAACCGGGTGCTGTAATGGAAGACTACTTTAACTATGGCTTTAATGAAGCCTCGTTTCGTGAATATTGCAAGATTCGACGGCTATTCTGCAAGAGAATTAAATCTAGATGAGTGTGTATGTATTTGTAGAAACTTATTCAAGATTTAGATTTTTTCGGTGATTTTGAACTTTTACTATTCTCGAAAGAAATATGCTGTTTTGTAGCAAATATTTTAATTTTATTTGTCACTGTTTTAAATTGTGAAATAAAAACAACTTTTATTGCTTTTCAGTACATTTTTTGTTTGTTCTGACAGTCATCATTCTTAAAACATTACATTATTTGGTACATATATGTTCAAATATGCTGTTCAAGTTTTTTTTCATTAATGCAACAAATTAATGTTAATTGTATACATATTTTTAGAATGTGAACAATTATTATTTAAATAAAATAATGTGAAGTTCGGCTTATCGTATTCGCATGATAATACCTGTGTATATTGTTTACTCATTTAACTACAAAATCGTTATCATATAAAGATACAAAATGTATATAATAACTTATTTTTATTATGTATGCTATATGCATATATATATTTCAAATATTAACGATTTTTTCTTTTAAATAACTACAAATATGGCAAATTTGTAAAATACAACATATTTTAAACAGTTTTTTAGAAACATATCGTTTTCCAGATTTATTAAATTTAATAACAACGTTTTCTTTTTTATGCAAAGAAATGTTTTGAAAATGTTACTTGTATTCCAGAAAATAAACAAAAAATTATGCGTTTCACCTATTTGCTTTTCGCCTACATGCAATTCGCCTATTTAGGTGTATTGTAATCAGGAGTTGTTGCCTATTTATATCTTCCTATTCGAATTTGATTATTTCTTCATCAAGCAAAAAATGTATATTGCTATTGACAATATAATAATCACCAATAACTTTTATAATATATATATAAAGGCTCTGAAGAGGCTTTAATTGCGAAATTTCAGCAATTTATAAATCAACATCTTTCTTTTAGTTTTAATAAAATCTGGAGGGCATTCCTTAGAAGTAGTTTTTATATTTACAAATAATCATTTTTTCATTGCGAGTAATTTTTTTAAATTTTTATAATTTACAAATGGTTTTGAATATAAAATTATCTATAAAATCAATAGAAGATTTTTTTAATGTTTTATAATAGCCTTATATACACTATACATATATACATATATTCGGCTTACACTATCGGGCTATAATATACAACGTGTTTATAAATGTTTGTCGTGGTTATTTCAGATTAGTCTTTCACTTAAATATCCTTAGTAAACTAAAACAGTATTTGTTTTGTGTGTTGTATCGATTTACTATGTTACCAAATTATATTTTTGTTATTTATCTCAACAATTAAAAGTCGAATTTATATATTTTTATTCTAAGGATGATATCGATATATACCTATTGAAACAAAAATATTGAATCAAAACTAATTTAATAAATGGCATTAGATTGATTGTTTTTTAATCCTGAAGATAGAAGTAAAGACAATAGTCATCAACTGTAGATTTCATCAATTAAATTAAAAGTAATTTTAAATGATCTTGTTCAATTTAAGTATAAATTCAAAAAGTTACATTGGCAGACAGGTGTTTAACTTTATATTTTGAGTTGATAACAAATACTTAAATTTGTAATAAATTATGGTACATATTTGCGTTAAACTCTCTATTTATTTCATATTTTATTTTGAACGTATTAAAGTTCTGTTAAAATTAAATTTGTACATACTTTCCCTTTCTCGATACGATTTCACAATATCTCAACCGATGGTGGGTGGATATTTGATATTCACTTACTTTGCAAAATGTTGCGTGATCGAAGTGCAATAAAGCAGAAAGCACTGTTCGTGTCTGCATTTTCGCGATAGAGCGATCCATTACTAATAGTGGATTTATTTATTTAAATTTCAAGAAACTGAAATATTAGATTAAAAACCTGAACACCTACCTATAATGTGTGCCTTAGTTTCGGGCTTTAGTTGTTTATTGCTAACGATTGAGCGTTTTGATTAATCGAAATACATTTTTATGTGATCGGTATAAAACACCTAACGCTATATTCAAACGCTATTAAGTGATCAAGTTAAGACAGGAAGAAAGAAATATTTTCCCTTCAGTCGTACTTAAATACATATAATATAGATAACAATTTGTATATATATAAATCTTTTTAAAGACTTCAGACTTCAAGACTGTCAGCGGCTTAGTGTCTAGCATTTTATTGATTTGAATGGGTTAATTGAATATTTTGATTAATTCGCTCTTTTTATAAAAAATGTATTACAGACAAAATAAAAAGTAGTTTAAAATATAGGTAATGTGGATGTGTGAATAAGTCTCTGAAAAAAATACGATAAACAAAACAAAATATGTGTAATGTCGGCATGTTAAAGCGTACACTATAAAAATATACATTGTATAACAATATTAATAATGCTATGTTTTCGTTTAAAATTAATATAAATAATGCCTTGATCTTTATCGTACATTTTCAGCACGACGACATATTCTTTGTATGTTATATGTAAACATACATAATGTATATCGATTACTTTATGCAATAAAAAGTACTAAATATTATTTGCAATGCTGAAAAAACATGATTATGACATAATGCTAAAAATTTACAACAAATGTAATGCAATATTTTAAAATATTATTTATATCATGCAATGCTTTATAATTATTATTCTGTTACAAAATTTACATTTATAAATTAGAATCAGTTTGAAATATGCTGATATTTATTGTTAATATTTATTCTCAATTTTTTATTAAACTTTATATGATGATATTATATTTGACAAAACTGCGATTTTGTTACAACTGTAAATAATGTTGCATATAGTTCATTATTAATATTTTCATATTTTAAATCAACACTAGTTTAACAAATATATTATGCTGATAGTATTTTATTTTGAATTTTTATACATGAGGTTGCCATGAGGTTGCTTAATCCAGAGAACTCTAAATTACTATTTGATATTGGAATCATTTCTCACTATTTTATTTCAGCTCCATCAAATTCGTACCTGTGTCCGCGGTGATTGGAGCAGGAATTTTCGTATTCACTGCCATTATTGGTGGTGTAATTGCTTACTGTTGGCGAGTGGATCAACGGAAAAAGCGGTCAGCAATGCGAGATATGGTTGTTTACACCGCGGTAAGTTCAAAGTGGTACTTTAGGAACGTAGAAATACAAAGGCCTCATAGAAATAGATGTGTTTCTATAACCGTGTTAATCACACTTCTTCCTCCTCCATTTCTATGTTTAAGAAGAGAGCAACATAAAGCTTGATTAATTAATTTCCAAGTTGTTCCCATATAATGTCTAAATTGAGTTTTAGGTTAATCAAATAATTACAATAGTCACTATATTTGTAAGAAACAAGATCCGGTGCTTTTTTAAAACAATGGATTTTATATTGACTTGGTGGAAAGGGAGACTTCTATTGATATAAGCATGCGTTACATTTAAAATATTCCTAAACATCACCTTAAATGAAATGATCAATTATTCCTGATTTATAAGTGACAATAATCAGACTCTAAACAATTGTTGTTTAACCTTTATGTAAATCAATAACTTTTCAATATAAAACTTTTATTACGGTCAGGACATTGCATTCTCAAGTAAAAAAATTAATGTGCTTAGTTTTCTAATTATTGAATTTAATAGCGTTTATATTAATCTTCCATTAACAGTGTAGGTTACAAGTCAAATTGATCAACCTTTATTATTTCATTTTTAATATAAGATCAAACTGAATTATTCAATTATTATAATAAGATGCAAAATCGAACTCATCGCTAAATATTAACAGATAGAAGAAATTATATATTTTGTGCATTGTTTTATTACTTTTATTATGATCCGTTGTTTTTTAATTTTATTATCTCTCTCCCTCTCCCTATCCATTATTCTATAGACCTACACCTATTTTTAAAGATCTATTTCATACTGAGTAAACCTACATTTCTACAAAATGACAACATACTACTACAGTAGCATTTCTTTTGATTTAAAATATTTATGTATAGTCATCCTTTTTAATTATATTCACGGTACGATTAGGAGCATTCCTTTATTCACATGTTCAAATTAGGTTTTGGTATAAATTTTACACAATGTTGATGTAGCCAAACGTTTTCTTTTAGAATATGTATATAAATAGAATTAATTTGTTTGTGATTATTTTTTATTGCTTTTCTTGTTTTAATTCTTTTATTGCAGTCCGGGGTAAGTTTTGATTCTTCTTTCTATGTTTTGGTGTTGCATGGATTTGGCCAGAACTGTTCAGATATTACTTTATAAACATCAACAGCTGGAGCTGCAGTATTGTGAAATCGCATTATGTAAATATTATATTATATTATATTCTTCTGGAATTGCATGAATCTTATTTTGCTTATGGAATCTATATTTTTGACAAAGTATATTTCCGTTGAGATTAGACGCGATAGTGTAGTATTTAAATGTCGATGTTTTAATTATCTGTTAATTGATAAAATATATATTTATTTTAAACAATATTGTTCACATTGCTGTAATGCAGTTAACAAGAAAATAAATCATTTTTTATTGTGGAATGTGATCATTTATAAATAAAAATCAAACGCTTTGATCAGTAGATCTTGCATTTATCAATCAATGAAACTAATCAATTAAATTATTTCTTTAATATAAAGGCGACGAAACTGAAGTTGAAATTAATCAACTTCTTTTCTGCGACGCCACACGACGAAATTAATTTTTCAATACAAACACAATAATAAATGATGAGACAACATTCATACATAGTCGTTCCTGCACATACAAGGAAAAGTGAGAGAGGGAACCTCAGTAACACAGACTTTATGCATTGGTCGTGAACAAACAATAGCTACCTGCATATACTTATCTCCACAGTTTATACGTGACACCGGGCTGAAGTAGTTAATGCATATTTCCGAATAATGAACTCATGATAAAATAATAAGTCACGTAGTAGTATCACCAAAGTAGTAGTAGTAAATAAAGTATTAGCAAAGTAAAAGTAAATAAAGTAGTGGTAAGTAATGAGAGCAGAGCGCACAAATACGACCGTTCGTGTTAAGAGCTTGGAGCAGAATGAATTTAAACAGTGAAGTCGTCTCTATTTATACAACAACAAAAAAAGGGGGGGGTCCATGACTCATAAATCTATTTATAACGGCGGCAGAATCGACCCTTCCTATACTACTATAATTCAAATAAAAATCCTTTGTATTAAAACTTTTATTTTACAATACTGTGTGCGACAAATCATATAGTTTTACGTAAGTATTTTTCAAACTACAATGCCATATATTTACTGAATTTTATTAAAGTTAATGTTAAGAAGCTCTTTCGTGTTTTATTATAACAAAATTATACATCAACAACAATAACAAAACTTCTGAATAAGTTTTTATAATAATTCTATAATTTTTTCTTGATTGGAATCATTATAACATTGGTTATTCAGTATCAAATATGCATGTAATGCGCAATTACCATAATAATCAGTTATATCAATTTAAACGTCCTTCAATGCATTCCACATAAATGGAAATACACATATAATATCACGAAATATAATTATGACATCTTATATACGTGTGATATGTGTGTATATTGTGGATGACATCATAGTGACGAAGTTATGAAATAATTTAAAATATAGATAATTGCTTGGGTCCTGATTTTAGTACATAAAAATACATTTATAAACTGATACAAAAATATGTATCATGTTTCCGAAAAGAAAATAGTTAGAGTCATAGAAGGTCACTATATGACGTCATACTAACACATATGATGTTATCTAAAAATGGAACATCATAGACTAAAAGTTTAGACTAGTAGTTTAGACTATGTAATTAGATTTCGCTCTATTTTAAAAATAGATATTAGATTTCTAAATGTGTATAACATTTGAAATTGTAATCAATCTTTTACATTTTAAAATTGGAAAGTAATATTTCTTGTCAAACTGTGCCATGTTGTAGGTTATAAAGCTCCACTGTGCGTTTAACGTATACCGTTGGTGATCATATAATTGATGACAGTATAATGTGAAGTAATCATTCTTTACAAAGAAATCGAATATTATTGTGGTTTTGACGAGTTTTATACACGTTGCAAAGAAAACTTCAGTGGTAGTATTCCAACATACTAGAGATATTTTAGATGTTGTTTAGCTAAAAAAATCCACGTATCTACTACGTAAATGAAGAGAAAATAATTTGTCAGAAAATAAATATATTTATAATAGTAAACTTCTTATGCACGTACACACGTTTAATTCGGCTTGACAAGCAACCTCGGTGAGCCGGCTCAGCAAGCCAACTTTTGTGTCTGCACGGTTGATGAACTGTATAATTTTCAATTCCAATACAATTATCAAAACAAATATGAATCTATTTTTTTATATCATTTTTTTATAATGAGTTCAGATGTAAAAGTAGCTACAGATCTGATGTAATTGTAATTTTGAATAAACAAATAGTAAAAAAGATAAATTGGTATTAATGGGTAGGCGTAAAAGTACTCATATTTATTTTATTTGCAATTATCAAAAGATCAACCACTTTTTGGATAATTCGAATTGTAACATTAAAATAACCCATTTTATAAACTTTAACGCGTTTTCCTATATAGTCGAGTACGCCAAGTTTAACGTCGTTAATAATATGCATTCGCATTTGGAAAAGGAGATTAAGTCAAATTATAAGTTTATTTTGTAATTTGTTATGCATATACATATATTAATATATAAATATTTCACAATGAAAACAACATCATTTATTAAATATTATATTATACACACATCAGTTATAAAGCGCGCTTTTTGCACACATATGCCATGAGCTTGTCGCAGCCAACATTATTATCCCAGTATCCTTTAGAGTAAGCGCATTCAATAGTAGCACTGGAGGGTTCCACATTTTTCCAATTGCGGTATTCAACTGGACTGAGATTGGACCACTGCCAGCATCGATGGCCGTTCGCTTCACTGACACAAGGGTTAGCGTTGACCAATCCAATCCAGAAGGCCGAATTGCATCCCATGAAGGCCTTGTTATAATTAGGGTTCATATCGGTAGATTGTCATATTGGTGGATTATATATACCTTATATTAATTATATATATATATATAAATTACTAATTAAATAATTTAATTCATGCCAGGTCATATTATTCACTGGTCATAGAAAATCATAATAAATGTAACGAAATACTTTTATAAGTGGAGTACTTAAATTTGTTTTGAAAAATACATTTAAATAGTAAGTATACATATTAGTAGTTCATAATAAATAAACATTTAGTTGAGTTGAACATGTAGAAATGTTGAGTCATTAGTTACATTTTAATAGTAATTTGTTTAAATTTTATATAAAAAACAATTTTTGAAAAACTCATTAATTGTTATAAAAAGAAATCAAATTGAAATATTCACTTGAACTACATAAGCCTATAACAACGACTATTTATAGTAGGTCTATACTTATACTTATCCAAGAATCTGATTATATTTTATCCATGCTTGATTAGACTTGATTAGAGGGAAGAACACAATAACTATAGTAAGTATTGAAACGTAGAAGAGGCTTCTGCACAATATTTGTAAATCAAGTATAATAATGAAATTAGATCGGTAAATCTACATTCAGAGAATTGTAACTTACCGTGCTGTGTAACTCATAAAGAAGACATCAAGGACTATTTATGAGACGATTATCCAAAAAAAGATATATAATTATTTGTAGAACTAAAGAAATTATAACTTTAACAAATTAAATTTTGAATTACTAAAATGGTGAAAATGAAATAATTTATGACATGCTCCTTCAATTGACATATTATGTTGAGATTTATGTGTATTATATATTTATAGGGTTATATGGGCCTCTTAATAATTGCACCATTACGTGCTGAATTTGAAAATAGAGTAGAACGTTGTCCAATATTGGAAAAAATAGATTTTAAGAAGCGTCCAAGAGGAAGTCACTTATCTTTTGCTGATGACGATGTTATTTTTCAGTGGAATGACAACAATCTATCCATTGTTATAGCTGTTAGCATTTATGAGCTCGTCTACATACACTTTGAATAGATAGCAGATGGAATGTCAAAGACAAACTAACAGAACCAATGCCCCTTCCACATCTGATTTATTACTACAATAAATATATGGGAGGACTTGACCTCTTGCACTGTTGTCTCAGTCATTACCGCCCATATATTTTACAACAAGAGGTGGTGATAGAACCTGTTTACAAACATTCTCAACGTGGAGAATTCATCGAAGTGTCAATGGGAAATTAACACACATGGACTTCAGACAGTGAGTTTTTTAATAATTCATTTTTAAAATTACATAGAGTTTATTATATGCAATGTTACGGGATATGACATGTCAGTTAAATAATTTTTTGATAAACATGAAGTAAAAACTTTACATATGCCAGTAATTCAAATGCATAGACTAATTTGTTACATTTATTATTTACAGAACTAGTGTGGGCAATCTTTAAGTCAAGGCGGAACCCCGGTTGATAATGTTTGAATTGCTTCTGTTGGCATAAAAAACATATTTATCAAAAATGTGAAGCATTTGTAGGAGAATAACCATATATAAAGCTGAACGACTAAGCTAATGTAAAGAGGGTAGTGTATATAGAATGAAAACAATACTTATTATAATTTGTGATATTTTAATAACAACATATTAAATATGATTAAGTACCTTATTGCATTTGTTTATATTGTTATATTACAATATAGTCATAAATGGCCAATGTTCCACTAATAGAACATACTTCTGTGCACGAAGTTAATAAATAAATCATGTAATATACTTTTTTTATGTCATAACATTAATACAAAAAAATTACTTCTGGACTAAATATGTGACAGAATAATATTTTTGTAGTTTTCTAGAAATACTCGAATTTGAAAGATACTATCTCATACTTATGTTTGTCAACATGCACTAAATCATATTCGAACACTTGTTTATATTTAGATAGTATATATAGAAAGCGAAAAGGAATAAAAACACGAAAACTGCAACAAATGCATGAAACATTAAAATGTGCAACATGTCAAAGATTAACGATAAAGATTAATAAGACCGAACTACGTTTCTTGATGGAAATGAGCAGACTTTTCTAATAATTTTTTTATTTTATAATAATAGTTATACATTAATAATAATAATAACTTCAATATTAATATAATTAATAAAAATAAAATATCTTAATTAATTATTTAATTTGATAATAATCTTTTCATTTAATAGGATAATTCATGCTTAATGTAATATAATATGGCATTAGATTACATCACATTACGTTGTATACATGTATGACATAAATTAGTATATTATGTGATCTACATAAATATATTCACATAATATATTTTATATTATTATTATATAATACAATTATTTATTGATTACACTAAAAGATAATATGACCACTATGTATATACCTATAATAGGTAGACAATAGTATACAATAACTATAGATACATACAATAGATGGTATACAATTGCAAAATAAACAATGATTAAATAAAAATTATAAATATTTATCCGTTTTCTTAGATAACAATGTTAAAAATTCACATCAATTAGCCTTTGTTAATTTTTATAATAATAAAAAGAAAAGAGGAGCCGATTTAATTTGACTGGCTATCATCTGTTTATAAATGAATAACGAATAATACGCTTTTAATTTAAACCGAAAAATTTACCGAAAAAAGTATTTATTCAAACAAAATACAATTGTTATTGAAAAAGTTGTTGAAAATATGAGTGCCATTTAATGCATAATAATAATCAATTAAAATGTTGAGCGCGTTACTTACTTGTAAGAAAGCTTGCTCAAATTTATTCTCGATGTAGGCGACATGAGCTCCCTTCTCCTGACAGTCCAACTGAGCGTGGAAATAGTTCGCGGTACCATTCGAGAAGAAGTAGCAAAGGCCATCACGCTCAACCCAATCAGTGGGGCACGTGGCCTTAGGTCGGGGCAGCAGTTTTCCGTCGCGCTTCCTCTCTGGCTTTTCACATACCCAGGGCAAACTAATATGTGAGCAATAATTACTGGTCCAAGTGCCATCTTCCTTTGCATAGCCACAGTAATATCCCGCCGTGTTGACCGGTGTCAACCGGGTGTAGTTATGAACCGTTTCATCCCACCAAACCCAGGAATTTTTATCCATAATCGTTTTCTGTTCAAATTCTACGTTCACCAAGCCGATCCAATGTGCATTGTCACAGAAGGTGACACCACGAACTACTTTGGCCTCTTCTTCCGATTCAAGTGAAACAAGATGGCTACCGATCGAGCGACACTCAAGCTCGGCTTTAAACCAGTTCTCCTTTTCGTCGGTCCCGGACCATAGGTAACATCGTTCTCCGTAATGAAACCAATTTTCAGGACATGGATTGTACTCTGGATTTACAGTCGGGTGTACTATGTTGGAGCCTAAAGTCACTCCCAGAAGAATAATGACAATGCCAACGCGCAACATGGTTCTGCAACTTTAATTGTCACATAATTGTCACCTAATGCTTAAATCATTGGTAAGAGTGTACGTAAACCATTTATCAGTTAGAAATTAAGTATTAGCACATGTCTATTTCGGAGCGGTTGAGAGCTTGCTTATAGCTTATAAGTCTATGCATGCAGACTTAATATTTTTGCTCGATTCATTTCTTTACTAAAATGGAGTACTCCGACAAAATTAACAGCTGCTTTTTTTTAGTACAGAAATTTGGCTCTATGTATTTCAATGTTATTAATAGTGCATTTTGTATTATTTAAATTAATATATTTGTTAAACATCGCAACATTTAATTTGTAATTTGCAACATGTTACGACTTGTTTGTATCTATAAACAACAATTGTGAAGTGTATTCCCCTGAAGTTTGTATTAAAACGTTTTGAATTAAAATATATAGACTTATATACAACATTTATTTATAATCAAAAAAAAAATTATACTTGTTTAGCAAGTATTATTTAGTGCAATTTCCAAGTCTAACAATATTCATACGTAAGCAATATATTAAATTTATATAAGAAAATTGAAATGAATATAATATAATATAATATATTTTCAAACTTGTTAATTATTAATTGTTAATTGTTATTTATAAGTTTTATAAAAGTGTCATTTGTTGTTAATTGCTAGCGGTAATCATAAATACATTTAACCATAACGTTACATTAAATAGAACTGCGTTAGGTTACAGTAGATAAGCTATATGTTTCATGAGCATTAATTAAAATTATATCAATTTGGTTAGCATACATAGTAAATAAATGGAAATAATGAATAGAGTTATAATAAATAAAGTAAATAAATATTCGATTCTATAAATTATAATTAATAGTGATACCCACTTAAACTAATGAATTATATTTTTAAAAGTAAAATAAATCAATAATAGTATTAATTTAATATATTTAGTGACGGTTAAATGTAAACTGATGTATTGTAATCACAAAAAGTTGCACTAATGTTATATTTTCATAAATAGCGATTTGGTAAAGCCAAGTTAACTAAAAATAGCATTTATATTATTTAATCTTTAGTTTAATAGTATGATTACAATGTAATAGACTACCTTCATATTTTAAATAAACTTTACGGTTGATGCAAATATTATATTTAAAATTAGTGTAATAAAATGCACTTATACTGTACTCCCATGACTACTATGTATGAAATTATTTTAAATAAAGATAACAAAATCCGATTTAAATAATAATTAAACATTAACTTAAACTTGTTTCTGTACAATACGCGGGTGATAGTGATAGTTTCTCCATATCTATAGAGAGAGAGGTTTATTTTATTGATTGTAGCATTAATTAAAGGATTTATAAAATAATAAAATTGTTTTTTATCAAATAGAGTTATTAAAATCGAATTAATTGAATTATTTAAATAGTTTAAATTAATTAATTGCTAATGGAATAGTTCGTTTCAACTATATTTATTTGACAATAGTTTAGATATATATATTTGAATATGAAAAAATTACATTTTTATTTGAAGTTACACATAAGACGTTGAGTTCCATATTAGACATGTATAGCATTCATTTATAGTATTATTACTTTAATTTTTTGCATATAATATATAATAATTTTACATTAGAGAAAAACCAAAAATATGGAGTTTTCCAAAAACAGAATTTTTTAGGCCACAAGTGCGCGATATATAGGAGGTAGCTTGGTTGGTGGGCGATTGACTAGTAAAATATATGATAAAAATAAATAACCTTTTTAAAAAACATAACTAATTTTTTATATTTTCTATTTGAGTAGGGCGATTAGTGAAAAGTGTTTTTAAGTGGCGTTCGACACTGAGAAGTTTTCAGAACTCTTATATGAGTAGCCTATTCAGTATAGGTATTTCACTAAATTTATATTCCCTAGGCGTTTTTATTATAATAATTCACTATGTGTAATTAAAAGATTGTTTGTTACAAAAAGTTAATTTCCTAACAAAATAAAAAAAATAAAAATCTTAAATTTAAAATTTTAAATTTTAAAATATATAGTTGTTTCTTTTACGAAAATAAGTATGGAGTAATTTTACATCAAATATGCAATTAATTTCTAAATTTTTCATTTTTAAGTTGTTATTTTTATTTACTTGTATGTATAGTTTAAAGACAGATATAAACGATTTCAGTATATATTTTCTATTAATAATTATAAAATCAATTTTGGGTCCCATTAAAAACGACCCCCCCCCCCACCATAAGTACAAGAACCCTGTTTGAAAATTAGAAGATTATAATAGAATAAATATAAATTCTCAACAATATTTTATCATTCCTTGTTGAGTATATTAAGAAAATGAGTTCAATAAAGAAAATAAATAAATTATTCCAACAAAAACATTTGATTTTATTTTTAAACAAAGTTTATCTAACTGAGTGTCTTATTTACTTATTTTTAATTACTTTACAAAATCACATATATCTCTACTTAACATGAATTTCTAATTGTATAATAAAAAAATTACCTTTTTTTTTTCTTTCTCTGAAATAAGTATGTGATTGTTGGGTCAAATTTATAGCAATTATGATTTATTAATATAACCATTTGAATTAATATATGTGTTTTACAAAATACTTCAATTGTTGACTATTCTTCATTGACAATTTTACATAAAAATCCATGTTTTTCTTAAATTCGTTATTGTTTTTTGGTTTACAAATTAATATAGTTTTAATAAAAAAAATTAAACATATGAAATAGAAACAGTGGAAAATCGTTAAATCTTAATACTAAGAGGTCCCCAGCTGTTAAGACACATAAAATGCATCCCTTTAGCCCCGAGTTTGTTTAGCCATGCAATGGATAATTGAATGTGTACACAGAAAAGTTGTCTTTCAGTTAAACTTACCATACACTTTAGCATTTTTGATGTCTTTTATAAATAAACTATAGAAGGAATATGATCTTCCGTGACTTTTAGCATTATATTCATTGTCATACACAGTTGGGATTTCATTTCGAGGTCTGTAAAATAAGCTATTTCTGTAAACCAGTTTAATTATTGTAAGACAAATGTATATTTTTAAATATATTCATAAACTAATTAAAAGCATATTATTGTATTGTGTATATCATGTTTTTGTTCAATTTGTCCTGGACCATGTTCATTGACCATTCACAGGCACGGATCCAGACATTTGTTGAGGGGGGGCACTGCAAAAAAGGCACAGTTATGCATATAATAAGAGACGCTGTGTCGATCCCTGTGGAAGGCGCAGTGGAGGGAGACACTGTGTCGATTCCTGTGGATATCCGATATCCGATACAAGCTAACAAGTGATTCATGCGTGTAGAATACGTTAACTACTGTTTACAGTGTACCTTTGATCACATAGGCGCCAGCTCAGTCAGGGGGGGCATGGCCCCCTGCCCCCCCCCCTAGATACGGGCCTGATTCATACCGCCACCACATGATCCATAAAGAGCTGTATCTTCTCAGACACCTGGCATTGTATTTGGATTTTATTGCAATAAAAATTCGGTTGAAGCATCAGCTATGTTATGCATTATTGCATAGAAAACATTCTGTATTACCTATCTATATGCCAAGTATCATGACTATTATAGTGTAACCTAAAATAGAGACATACTAGGGGACAGATTCCGTCCCACACTGCGCTATATGGAAGCGTTCACAATCCCGGTTTGGATAAGATTAAACAGCGAATTTCGCAGCTACCCCGTTAACTAATATATTATACATATAAATAGAATGTTTTTTTCTATATATATATATATAAAGCAAAACTGCGCACCATACTACGCTACATCAGTGTTTAAAAAAATTAGATCAGTGCATTATATTTTAAAATAACTAATAAACATAAAAAACAACCAATATTGCTAAAATAATTAATTTTTTTTTCATTATATGAAATCGCCTATTAATTGACATATTTGTACATAAATATTAAAATAAATATTGTAATACAAAAATAAAGAAATAAGTTAAAAATGTATATCATGCATATTGAAGTCGATCTACTGTATGAGAATGCGTTACTATAGAAGATATGTCTAACTTACGCAAAAAGCCATGTCTAACTTCATCTGAAGTAATTAAATATGTTCTAAAAGTAATAAAAAGTGATTTTTTTTTTTAGTATCAGTCATATTTTGTGTCATAACTTCATTGGACGACTTTAAATTACTTCTACAATCCTTTGTTTTATCATTTAGTTTGGGTGAATTCATTTTATTCTATTTATAAACAATAATAAGTTTCTTGTTTTTTATATTTTAAACTGTTATATATGTGATACAATAATTTTATATTATATTGACTAAGTATAGAAATTTAATTTGGTAAAAAATATAATGAAAGGTTAGAAAGTACCTGCCAAAATATATTTCTCAAGAATGACACCCTAAATCAGAAGATGATTTACAAAACCTTGCATATTATTATGAACAGCATTTAGATACATTTTGTTGTGACTAAATTAACAATTAAGTGTTTGTTACTGTAATAATGTACTTATTGATAAAATACCACATTGATTCATCTATCTATATGTATTCTCACTTATATTATTAAAACGACATGAATTGCACATAAACGGGTGTTAAAAATAGTAATATAATAATATTAGTATTTAATTAGTTATGTATCAAATGTTATGCTTTGCCAAAAACATGTTCAATGGCCACATTGTATCCTGAGCCATTGTGACGCTAAAAATGTGAACTATTGAAGAATAATCATAACACACTTGATAATATCGATAAACAGCACTATAAAAACCTAAAAGAACGTAACAGATATATATATATATTTCAAATACCTGTATTTGTTACATGATTTTGGAAGTGACGTCTACATGGCGGGACATACCTCTAACTACTCCGACATCAGTTTTATAAAAAATCATAACATTGTATTATACTAAGGGTGATATTTATGAAGTACACATGCGAATTAACACTAAAATAAATATTTATGATAGTTGGAATTTGGAAAAACGGTTATGAAAATGGGAATTTAGAATGGATTTCCCCGGTAGTACATATATACATTTTTATTTAATGATAATATATACTGTTGGAGTCAATGTTGATAATGTATAACCAGCCGTATTTATTTTTATGATTACTTCATAATGTCAAAAATGTCATTTTGTAATCTCAGTTGACATTTAAAATATTTTTTCCGAGACGGTATACATATTTACGTTTACATTCAGTGGTTATTCAATATTAAACCCAAAAAAGTGACAAACTATTCACATAAAATAATGTATTTGTGACTTACCAAAATATATACATATTACCAAGAAAAACCTTAGTTTAGAGGTAAAATGTGTTTAATACATAGAAGTAATCTATTGGTTGACGAAATGGCCGCATATAAAATATTTTTATTGAAAGGTCATTTTCATTACTTTCAGGGGTTATGGAGGAACTCGATATTATTAAAGAGATTTTAGAAATAACAGACAATTTAAAAATTAAAAACAATATTGTATATAAAAACATTAAAAATTGTGAATAAATGTTGTTGAAATCAGTCCTAGCTCCCATGATCTATAATTGCAATTGTAATAATAAATTGTTCCACTTTTTCAATATAACCTTTTCATTCGACTTAAAGATGTCACCAACATGGAATAATATAATATCTAAAAACCAGATTAACACAACAGATTTAGTTTTAACTAGCTAATGGTATTTTGTGTCAGTAATCCTAAATTATAAAAATTAATTATTATAAATAACCTAGGTTAACTTTATCTAATAGGTTATATATGTAGATAAATTGTAACTTTAGTAACTATGTATAATTTGTTTTGTGAAAATAAAAGTAAACAAAAATAAATATAAAAAAGTAATAATAATAATAATAAAATATAATATAATAAATAAATAAATTACAATAAAATTAAATAAAAATATTGTTTTGCATAAGTCGATAATACTATGTGCTAAAAAATTAGATTAAATGTGGAGATACAAATATTTTTTGTATTGCCGTTATATTGCCATTATATATTATATATAAATCCGATTAATATTTAATTAAAAATGACAATAACAATTAACAATTAACAATCATACCTAATTAAATCCTAACAGAATTGAATTATAATATTTATTATATATTGCCAATATTGCTAGGTATAATATATATTAAAATATAATAATACGACATTTTGGAAGGAAACATTAGCCTTATGGCAGTAGCACCATAATATTCTATTATAGTTTTGTAAGTACAGTGACTATCAGCTGAATATTTCTTTCTAACTTCAACTTTCTCACACTGTTCATTCCTTTTGTTTCCTATACATCTACTAGTATACGTCATTTTCTAGTATTTCAATGCTTTCTCTATTTCTATCTATTTATAGATTTTTTGTTTTTGTGAAGGAAATTATAGAATTGCGCCATTGGCTATATTTAACCTGGAATTGTTGAGACCCAAATATGGGGATATTGTTGCAATGATTACCAAATAAGGTAATGCATGTACTAATATCGGAAATAAATAACAAATTAATGGTTTTTGATAGTCGCTGGCGCGCTATAGGTATATATCACAGACAGTATCTCCTGTTACAGTTAAAATACAGACAGATCTTCGTGCTTAAAACATGAACTATGAAAGAAAATCGTTAGAATTTTTTGCTAAAGTTGGACATCTAGTATCCGGTCAAGAAAAAGAAAGTCGGTCAAAAGATTTAGTTATTTGTGATTTCTCGTGGTACATGCGAGCTGATTACAGAAATGCCCACATCAACGTCTATATCGGATGCTGCAAAATACCGGATAATTGTACAATCTATGCAAACATTGACTTGAGCAGTCTTCAGAAAACAAGCTCCACCTTCCACCGTTTTGATTCACAAACGAAGGAAGTTTTAATTTATCGCTTCATTCCGCCAAAAATTCGTCGTAGTTCATATCCGATTCGTGGGGTAAAAATTTCAGCCAACATTACAGTGGAAAGTGTTGTTCGCCCAGAAATTTTCACAACTCAGGATGACCTTAGTGATATTATATTTACCATTGGTGAAGTTAGGCTCAACCTGCATAAAATCATTCTCGCGCGAGCCTCTCCCGTCTTTAAAGCAATGTTGTTTGGCGAGTTTTCTGAATCCAGTTCAACAGAGATTGTTTTACCGGATAAAAAGGTGGACTTATATGTTGATTTTCTATCCACAATCTACCCTCCCTTCGCCGAAATCAATGCAATTCGAGCCCGCTATCTTTTGCCACTCTACATGGAATACCAAATGACAGAAATGGCGAGCAAGTGTGAGCACAGTCTGTGCACATCCGCCATCTACTCCAAATCCGTGATCTTACCATTAACTGAGACGGACGTCGAAGAAATATTTGACCATTTGGTGCTCGCAAACATGTTTTCCCTTGAAGTTCTTAGAGATCTAGCCGTCTCTGCCCTGGGACAGGTCGGCTCAAAGTCTTGGGAAGGCAGCGATGTATTTGCCTCTCTGTCCGATGATCTTCGCTGTCTTGTTTATTCAGCTCGAGTTCGTGATTTGGAGGAGCAACTTGATGACCTGCAATCCTGTAGTGAACAAAACTCCGTTATTGTGACCGAATCTAATGAGCCGGTTGATAATGATGGCTGATTTTGTAATTGCCAATTATGTTTGGAGTGCAATTATATACAATACGTATATATATATTAATAACAAAATATATATCAGCCTACTTTGTATTTTGGAATATAATTTATATACATATATACAATGGTATTTTAATTATTGATAATATATTCATTAATACTAAAAGAGTTTAAATTATTTTTTTTGTATAATGTGACAGCTTAAATAGTTAAATTAGCCTTCTTTAACATCCTATTTTTTATAATGAATAATAATAATAATAATCACATACAACAAAGAAGCATAAATTATATAATATAGTATAATAATAAGTGTGCGTGAAATGATCAGCGTGGACATTATTGTATAGGAATAGTTTTGTACACAATATTTGTGGGACACTAATTAAATTAATTTTTATATACAAAGTATTTAATTTTTTTATTTTTATATAATTTTATTTGAACAATTTGTTACTACTAATAAAGTAATGGGCATTTTGAACCGTATTTTCAAAACATTATGATACCGTTAATGTTGTATGATATTATAAAGTACCACACAATACTTTGATTTACACAATTGATAAATCATCAACACAAGAAACCCAAAAAGCACATACAATGATTGCAAAGATATTGTTAGTTTCATAAAACTTTTGATCTTTAGGAAGTCAGATTTTTTAATTGCTACAATCTAATCAGTTGAAATTGCAATTACCGAAGAATAATTTTATATTTATGTCATATTAAGGTTAATTATATTATGTATTTCATTTTAAAATATCGATCTCATCAATATACCAAACATGTGGGGTCAGGTCCAATGATATTATCTGATTTCTATTATAATTAGGATACGTAATTATTATGTGGTGGCCGGAAAATTGCTAAATAGTCAGTACCACACTTCAGGTAACCCCGACGCTTAGTTGTTCACAGGAAATTTGCGTACATATATTATTAATCATATATAAATGGTGTTTAAAATATAATTTATGTTTTGCCTAAATATATAATATATAATTAATTATTTGGTTTTCTCATTATAAATTTAGAACGAATTTCCTCTCGTCTACATAATCGATATACTGTATGTAAAACCAAGCATTATCAATCAAATTTGTATAATTTTTTTAGTTTCCTTAATCCAAAACAATTATTTATTTAAGCATGGTTTTAAAAAATACTAATAAATAATAGTATCGTTTAAAATAAATTGTAATTTTATCATAATATTTATATAAATATAATTTAATACTAAACAAAGAAATGAAGAATAATGATAAATTTAACAAAGAAAATAAAACAATTAATGATTACATTCATTTTTTTATGAAATATATGTATTAAAAGTATCACAATTTATTTTGTAATTTTAAGTGGCATAATTAATTATTATTATATTTATAAATATGGATAAATGTTAAAAAATTATTTTAATCAAAACTTTATTTTTTATATTTTGTAATATATTTTTATATATTATTTCAAAAATGTAATATATTTTGAAAATGTCCCGGCTATAGTCAGACATAACCATTGGTAATCTATAAGCATCACATGCAATTAGGTGATTCTAAACATGCCTTTGCAATTCTAAATACGACAAAATCCTTGTAGATCACGTTTTACTGGAAGAACAACTGAGCAATACACCGAACAGTCTGTACTAAAGTTAGCTGATCCTGAAATGAGAATCGTTGACGGAGTGAACAGAGATATAGTGCTCTCAAATTACAATTAACTTAATATATTTCCATATTGAGAAAGAGAGTTGCCAGTACCTGCCTCAATGCATGATCCCTTCGAAGATGGCTTTACTAAAACTAATGCTGAGTACGTCCTTTTAAAATTAAAACGATGAGAGCATTTTTTTACTGTAATAACCGAACCCGCAGATCATACAACATTTTAAATTTTACAGAAAAGCCGAAATAAACTTCCATTATTATCTACGTTTAAATTTAAAATAATATCTATGGAAACATTGTTTCATTTGGCTTCTTCCGTTGTTAGTTAAGGATTTAGCTCCAGAACATAACGCTCACTGAGAACTTTTAACAATTATGCCAGACTTTACTGAAACTACGCTTGACTACATAATTGTTTAACTACACAGTGTCGTTTAATCATACTTTCATCTATTTCCAACAGTTACAATAAAACCCTAAGCATATTTTGGGTCATTAATTGGATTGTGGACAGTGCGGTAGTAAGCTAAACATTATATACTTTAAATCGGTGTTTCAAAGGAATAAGAATAGAAGGAGTATTTACCAATAGCTCCAGGCTCGGATACAAGGAGTTGGGAGATCGAGAGCGTCGGTTTCCCCTCATTTTTTTATTTAGATGCCATTTTTTTCTACCTGCCTTCCCCTTTTACATGTAATCATATTGTTTTTTCCCTTTTTTAAAAGGATTCCCCCAAAAAATGTACATATTCTGTATCCGTCCCTGATCTGCCAAAAAAGCATCAATACTTGCAAGCATACAATATATGACATCATAGTTTGGTTCTAATACGTAAGTCTACGTCAAACATACGTCTATAATAAGTTGATTTATTTGAACTTGAGGCTGGTGCGAGGTCTTTAGTTTTATTGGTGTTACTGACAATTACACTTTTAGTTGCATTACTCCTGTAAAACTCTGGCAATTACCAACAAATGTGGATTCATTGTTGTAACTTTAACCGCACAGGTTGGTTTTTACTACTTTTGTTGCTTCCACTTTGAAGTAATGGCCACTCTCTTTTTTATCTTTTAAAAAATATTTTGTGTCAGATTTATCAATCTTACTAGTTGTCATGTACTATTATGCAATTATGACAGAAAAAGTTCTACTCATATCCAACAAGATTATATCTGAAATATTTAACTATTTGAATTGCTTTGTAATGCCAACCTGTTAGTTCAATGTCATTAAAGTCTGAATTATGTTGATATACCATTTATTAATTTAATGCTTATTTTAGACAAGAGAGAATTAAAATAGGCTTGTGACTAACTGTGGTGTTTTGGATTTTAAAAAATAATGTGTTCTTATAAAACAAATAATCACAAGGCATTTTAGAAAGCCTATTCCCACAGAGGTGGGTTGAAATTGTTCCAATAGCATTTGATGTATTCAGTTGAATAGTATCCTTCAATTTAGTATATTATTATAATATAGCTTTATAAGGTAATTTTAAACATATAACATGGTTTTTAATAAGATTTTTAGTTCACTGCTTATATTGAGAAAAATGATTAAGTACATATAAATGACGACTTCATAATAGTTTTCAGTAAGTTCTAAAAATTTATTTATCAGAAAATATGCTCAAATACATGCAATCAGTTAAAATTTTTGTATAAATGTTCGATTTAAAAAACATTTTAAAAATATAAAAAATGCATTTTAACTATTTATGGGTAATTTTTTCCGGTATATTCTATAATATCAAAAAACATGGGGTAGAAATAAAATTAATAATTTAGTATCAGATGCAGTTATTGAAAATTGTAGAATTTAATATTAATAGGTGTTGGGCAACATAAACAACAAATGCCGTAATGCTTCCAGTAGTCATGCATATATTTTTGTTAAAAAAATAAGTTGCCCTTTATATTCTTATTTAGTTGTTTAGTACAGGAAATAGATATTGCAACATAGTAGTATGAGTAATGTCAGCTCTGGATAACCCCTAACCTTGACCTTGACCTTTTGAACTTTGACCATTATTGACATAACTCCTACTACTCAACATATCAATGAAAGTACCAGCCTATATACTTATGCATCCAACGCTTATCACCCGATTACGGTGTGTTCAAGGTATTTCTCACTAACCTACAAACACTGGCTTATTGAAGGAAATAGTTTGGCATGACATTTTACTATTTATATATTTATGTAAGTGAATATGTACCGCTTGTTTAAGTTTTGAGTAATTTCATAATAAATTAGTTACTTCTTCATACTATATCCAGTTTTGTTGATTTTTATGGAATTAAAACTCCTTTGCAATTATTATTTTGTTCAGATTGCAATTCATGTGACCTACAATATCCAGCAGCGGATTATAAAAGGCAGTGCAAATGACATGATTTCAAACATTAAGAGTTCCTTTCCGTTGGAAGATAAATCATATATCCTTGAGCAGTTTGACAAGGGATTTTTCTGAATTCGTAGATATCGATGAAGGATTCATTCTGAACGATAAGTCCATAGTTAAAGTCGTAAACACAGCTGAAATAGTAAAAACAACTGAAATAGTGGAGACGAGATTTATTTAGTAGAAAAGAGTCAAGATGTTCCAGTTCAACTGAAGAAATTTCCAGTCCAATTCCCCCTATGTAGACTTGGCTCTGATGCATGCAAGGGTCAAAGCCAAGACATTCTTTGAACTTTTTTCTTTGCCATCACTTTCACACCAGTCATTATAGTTGCACATTCTCGAAATCCTGCGCCACAAAATTACACAGCATGTAACGAAAAAAGAGTCAATAGTTGCATACATTCCCAATCTTAAAAATTAAAAAATAATATAATACTTAATACATATTAATGTATTTATGTTATAAATGATTTCATTATTTACAATATTAAATTTTTTAGTGTAATTTAATGTACATTGTCCTTAGATGTTAACAGATATTTCAAAAATAGTTTAATTTGAATGGCACATACAAAAATATTTATTAACAAAAAATTTCACAATGAACATGTTGTTTTCTGTCTTGACTTTCACTTGAATAATATTACATTTTTAGATTTAAATTTAAATTAAACTTTATTACGTTATGTTTAAATTACCTTTTGTTTTAATTACATTTTGTTTTAATTACATTTTGTTTTAATTACATTTTGTTTTAATTACATTTTGTTTTAATTACATTTTGTTTTAATT
>JAUZND010015296.1:0-27464 GCA_034780555.1 Coelogynopora nodosa | reverse complement strand
TTCGTCGTATTCGTTTTTGCGCTTTTTAGCACTAAATACATTATAGAAAAACTAACCGTTTGTTTTTATGTAGGTCATGTATGTAGGTCAAGGTCAAGGTCTTTTGAATTTTTCAATCCGTTTGTTAAATTTTCAATACGCTTCAGACGGTTGTTGAAGAATTGAACGATTACATTTGCCATAGTAACCGAGGCGCACTTTATAATTTCTTTAAATTCTGCATAACTTAAATTTGCGTAATATTATTTGTAATAAATTAGTAAATTTTCAAACTATATAATAATGCCGACGTATAAAATTTTACAAAATGATTTTAATAGCATAGTTGCGATTGAAGCTTCATCGGAAACTGAAGCTATGAATATGTTATTCTCTTGTAAGCCAATTAATTTAATTTAATGTTTTATGATTAATAATTAATACTAATAAATTATTTTTATAAGTTATACTTAAACATAATAATAAATAATTATAAGATTGTATATAATTTATTAAATTAAAAACATAGACTATAAAACTTTATAATGTAATTATAATAATTAGTCACATGTTCTAGAATTCATAATTGAGTTAATAATATTAATGTATAGATAGACAGTCAACAGTGATATAGCAACTGCAGTTAAGTGATTAGAAAATATAATAGTAAGCTTTTTGTGTATAATTGAAAGAGTATACTTGTTTAAGAGGCATGATATTTTAATATAAATTTTATATTAAAATTTAATGCATTCTAACATAACTCAATTATTTAATGGTAAATATATATTTTTAATGCATTTGTAATAATAATAAAATTTTATTTAAAAATAAAATTTTAATAATTTAATGCATTCTAACATAACTCAATTATTTAATGTTAAATATATATTTTTAAATATATCACATCTAAATTATAAATAATTATTTTTTCATATATAAATTTAACATAAAATTAATTAATTAGTTATGTATAGTTATCATTAATTAGAAAAAAAATATAATTATTAATAATATTATCTCATACATGAGATAATATTATATAGATATATATATATATAGGATATATCCTTTGGCTTTATCAAGTTAAAAAAATATCCTTAATTTTAAATATACATATACTATAATAATATTTATAGTTTATTATGGTATTTATATTTAGCTTGATTATTATAAATGTATATTATTTAGCAGCTGTTTTATTTTTGGTTATAATTGTTTATTCAATTTTTGTCATGTCAAATGTATGGAATAGATTATTGTATTTACTAAAATTAATTCTAGAACATTATTTATTTATTAAATTACTTTTATGGTCAATGTGTAAAATCTGGTAAATTATAGGATACTCTGAGAAACTTTATGTGCAGTGTTAGTAAATTAGTATGAATCTTTAAATATAAAATGTAATTTAAAAAATTAAAATATATATTGCCAAAGCTATACATTCATAGTTTTTTAAACCCAAAAAACTGAACACTGCACTGCCTATAAGACTCAGTAATTTTAATTATATATATGATATATAAGTTGTTCTAAATATGATCTATTATAAAGTATGTTATTATAAAACTTTATTAATAAATCATATTATAAAATATATTTTAAACATTAAAAACAAAAATGACTCTCAATATTTAATTATTTTTAATTATATTCAATGCAAATTCTCTGTAAATCAATGATTAATTGTTTTTATAATGCCTTATATTTATATTCAAAATGAAGACTTAACTCTAACAGCAAAAGGTATATATTTTAGAGGTCCATTTTAGCCAGAGGTAAGTTAAATTGTGCCACCAGCATTTAGAATATGAAGTTAAATGTTAAAAAAATTATTTTATGTATTGTTATGTGATTTTTTAATATTAAAAAAATTTCACTATAATTCTCATTTTTTCACATGTTTCCAAATCGGTACCACAGATGTGATTTAATTATAATGTATTAGCTATGGAGGGTACTACAGTAATGAAACTGTTTTTAGCCTATATTTATCACTAATGATATCATAGTATAGTAGCTGTCACAAAGTTTAACAAATTATTTAAGAGAAGGTTTATAAGAATGTGAGTGATGAATGTAATTTCAGCCTTTTTTACATAATTTATTCAATATTTAAAAGGCTATTTTTATCTAATTACAAATAAACTAATCCAGTATATTATATGAAAATATATGACATTGAAAGTGCAATAAAAAATATGCAGATACTGAAAATTTCTATGTAAATTATTAGATATTGGTGGGTCAATTTGACATCCTCTTGGTGCTTGTATATTAGGGTATATTAAATTAGGTTCATCTTATTTTTTATCTAATTTTTTTAAACTGAGAGAAGTTAACTTAATTCTATCATATATATATTTTGCTATATGTTGGATATGACATACTTTATATTTATAACTAAAAAATATTTCTTTATTTCAGGCATTTAAGAAGTTGCCACAGCAGATAGAAAATATAATATTTTTCTAGTACCATAACTTATTTTGTCTATATAAATAAATATTCATAATACAATAAATGAAAATGTATTGAAAAAGTGTCGAATTATTTTATTGTTTATATTTAAGTAGCCAATTATTATCATAGAATTTTAAAAGTTATTTAATGTATAACTTTAAATGTAATTTATGAACATATTGTATAAATTATTTTATTGTTTAATAACGGCATTATTAATGCTAATGACAAATTTATTTATTTAAATATAAATATTAAAAATATAAATTATTTATATATTATGAATTTCGCAATCACGGAATTTATGTAAAACATATATAAATGATAAATGAGAATTTCTTTCTAAAATTTGTTATATAAAAAAGTTTTGAATATTATTAATAATATAATTAAATTACATTAACTACCTGTAAAATTTGTTTAATTTTATGAACATTTCGTCATTTGAGTGTTAAACGTTTCAAATGATTACTATATGACAGTCATTAATTATAAATACAATGACATTTTTATTAAAAAATTGCAATAAAAGGTAAATAATTTGAAAAATGCTCTTTATAATAGCTGATCTATTTTTAAAGTTCGCGCCCGTTTAATTTCACCCGTTTGTTTCGTATTCGTTTTTGATTATTGATTTTAGCAAAAAAACGTCATCGTTTGTTTTTTTTCCATTTGTATAAAACGAAAAGGCCTATTATCGTTACCATTGTGTCTAATATTGTGGAACATTTTATATTTTATTATATCAATAATTATTTCAGTTTGTGGTAATTAAAAAAATTGCTGATTTATAAAGATATCTGAAGAAATATCTTAATGGTTATTTTTTCCATAATGTAAACAGTCTTACTATTTTTATATTTATTTACACATTACATTTGTTTTCAAATATACTAGTTATATTTCAATTGATCTTAATTGTTTCATACTAAATAAAGAATGAATTTTTGTTTTTTATACTTTTTGTTTATACAATACTTTACAATTATGGCAATACAAATTTACTAAATGAGATTTTGTTACTCTATATATATATATATTAATATATTTTTTATTTAATCTATCAGCTATATCAGAAACAGTTATTTTGGTATGAAATACAGTGGCGGCCAAAAGTATTACATCATCGATGAAATTTCCGTTATTTTTTCCCGTTTTTATATATTATAATTTACTATTTCAAATTCTTTTTTAAGTGTATTTTTTATGCTTGATATGTAGATTGCGAGTTTTTATAATGATTTTAAAATAAATTTGAGTTCATTTTCCATTAAGGCAAGACATTTATATTCAGTATTAAAGATATATTCGTAGAATCATTAAACCTTTGAATATGTACAAAATTGTTCAAGGTTAGTCAATTTATAGTCACTTTTATACATCAATATTTACAAGAATACCCTTTATTTTTCAAGGCTAACTGGATGCGTCATGAGCTCCGTCACCGTTGTCAGTTGCCTCCTCTCGATTTTCTTTTTCACGATCTCCCACAACTTTTCGATGGGGTTTAAATCAGGGCTGTTCCCTGGCCAATCCAGAATTTGAACATCGTTGTCTGAACCACTTCAGTGACGCCTTCGACCTGTGGCATGGTGCACTGTCCTGTTGGAAGACTGTGCATCCCGAAATGTTCATGAACAAGGCGAGTTTTTCTTCCAGGATCTGGATGTAGCGAACAGAATTATTTTTCTGGTTTTTTTCTAGGAAAGAAAGGGCCCCGCGTCTGTAATGACTGAAGCAACCCCAGATCATGACCGATGGGGGTGCTTGACAGTATGAGTCGTATATCGGGGGTCACACGGGTTGCTTCCGCTCGGGCGTCGGACATACTGGCTAGTGTTATGAAACAGTTGGAAAGAACTTTCATCACTGAAAAGGACCATCTTTCATTCTTCGACACCCCAATCTCTGTACTGTTTGCAGAATGCCAACCGTTTTCGTCGCATATTTTGAGTGAGGAGAGGTTTCCGAAAAGGTTTTCGTGCGGGAGATGCAAAAGATTATCACAAGCTCCTCTTGATTGTTGTCAGCGATTCTTCCTTGATTCTTGACTGCAAGCCTGTGGATGAAGGCATCTGTTCTCTTGTTGGTGACCTTCGGGCGTCCTGATCTTAAAACCCAGTTATGTACGGATAGGCGCAAATTCAGTATATGTTTGTAGAGAAGTAAAAATCAATATTTTTCCTAATTATGCAATATCTTTAATATTGAATATAAATGTCTTGCCTTTATGGAAAATGAACTCAAATTTATTTTAAAATCATTAGAAAAACTCGCAATCTACATATCAAGCATAAAAAATACATTCAAATAAGAATTTGAAATAGTATATTACAATATATAAAAACGGAAAAAAACGGAGAAAAATAACGGAAATTTCATCGATGGTGCAATACTTTTGGCCGCCACTGTATATGAAACATACAATATTAAGATCAATGTATAGAATATATAGGCCTATATTGAATATATTGTAGGCCTATATGTAAAAAGTAAAATGTAGTATCGATTTGTTATGTCGTACAAATAAAAAACAGTTTCGTTAAAGTTATATTATATGGTATGTCTTTTCAATACAACTGCATGCAACTTACGAGAATTTAAATTTAAATCAGTTTAGTTTATGTCATAGAGATGATATATATCATAGATATACATTGTAGTTGCATATGATACAGACAAAGTCATAAAAATTGAAGTGAAATAAGAAATAATTAAAAAAATATGGGAAGTCCAAAAAAAGTGATGTCTTGACCCAAGGGCGTCATAGACGGTTAAGAAATAAAATTGAAAAAATAAGTTCTAACTGAATATATAATTACGGACAACAATACAATGTGGGAGGAATATTCATACTCAGACATAAAAAACACACATATATATATTATGTATGTATTATTATCCATGTATTATCCATAAATTATCCATATATCCGTATTATATGGTATCCATATATTATCTATGTATATCATGGATTAAATTCTTTGAACTTTGGTTTAAAAAATATTTTAAATTGTACTGTATTGTATATAACTATAATTACCATCGAGTAACGTAATTACTATCCTTACTCTATGATAATTACTATAATGTCTTCACTTTTTATTGTCAATTATGGCAACCTAAGTAGTTCACCATAGGCTATACATATCGTTCATAAATATATGCATATTCTTTTATATACTGTATATATATATTATTTTTATATACAGTATATATTAAATATACATATTTTTAGATGCATATGAGATATGTAACTTATATATGTGACATATGCAATTAAAAATGTGTGATATGCATATATCTATGAACGATATGTATGGTGAACCCCCATTAGGCTGCCATAGTCAATTGAATGATCAATAATAAATATTTTGATCAAGCGTATTACACCTAATATTGTATTGTTAAATATTTTTTGACATCTTAAATAATGTTTTTAATATAGTAACTGTATAGTGATTGTTGTCCGTAAAGAGGGCTGTGTGTTAATTATTAACATCAGTATGGATTTAGCAAGTGAAAAGAAGCTTCTAAATAATTACTAAAGTCGGTTGAATTGAGTTTAGTTAACCTATAACTATTTTGTTTAAATAATATATGCGCCATTATATTGTATAGCATAACTACTATTAATTTAAAACGTTTTTAAGAATAAGCATTGTATGATAAATTTTGAAATTTACGTTTTTTAAAGTCATAATTTCCAGGTATTACAATACCATCTAGAATGGTACACATTAAACTACTTACGACTTCGCACATATTAGTACCTTAAGTTAAACATTTACTTTGAAGTTAAATATTACAACTGTATATACGTATAATTAATGGAATAAAGAAAATATAAAAATACCGGTAAATTTTATATAATATAATATTCACGTTTTTAGAATTTCTAATATTTTTTTAACTTTAAATAAAGTATTATATTAATACTTTTTTGTACATGAAATAAACTGTATCGACAATTTAACTAAATAAACTAAAATAAAATAAATTAAATATAAATAATTTAATAATCTGTTGAATACTAATTTCTGTTTTAATTTATCAATTCAATTATACTAGGTAATTGGGTATATATATATATAACTAGGCATAATTCAATTTTATTACTTAAATAAAGTTAAGGGATAAACTGAGATATTCTACATTTTCTAGATTTTTGGTTATCACAATATTGTTTATACAACTAAACTGTAAATCATATTTTGAAGTAAAATTAAGCGTTTATTTATTCATATGTTATTAAACTAAAATAAAATTTACTATATCTTCTTTCTAATTTTTAAAAGATATTCCCTTATTATTGCGCTTGTTAAAATATTAAAATTTATTATACATCTGCCCGACTTGGCCGGGGTTATTCTACGGAGTTACTTATATTGAAATTTTATATAATATACAGGTAATTTTGAATGACCCTATGCTAATTATTTATTCAAAATATTTATATTAACAGCCATTTGTCTTAAATTTAGGTGGGAGGTTTATATAATTTGAAATATATTAGCTAATATCTTACATTATCAATTTTTTACATGGATATATCATATACAGTCAATATATACCAGAATGCATTCCATTTATTATCTGCGCCAAAGCTAATTTTAAGGAATTAACTTGAGTGTGTCAAAATATATGAGTTTTATGTAAAGTTCTGTGCAAAAAGAGTAATATTCTGCACCAGCAATAGTATATTCTGCAAATATTCACTGGATGATTTCTGAAAAAATATGATAGGCATGCACTCACATGATTAAAATAGTATTTTACCTTATTTTAGTATAATTCCAATTTTAATATGTCAGGATATATACATATATTTTTATTAGGGATCTTTCAAATTTAATTAGTAAAAAGGTTAAAAATATGAAAACAAAACTAATAAATTTAAATGCTACAAATTAAAGGATGCATTTTTCTAAATTTAACCTTGTGGTATTATTTAATTTATTCAGATAAACAGACATGATTCATTGTATTAATGACTGAATAATGTAATTTATAATTTTTATATGTTATTTTTAACTGCAATTTAAATAATTATATAGCATAATTTTAGTCATAAATTTATAGTAAAATTATAGTCAAATTTTAATCCCATATGGATATGTCATTATAATTTATAATTATATATGATATCAAAATATTTATTAACAAATATTAATTTATTATGTTTTTACATATTAATTTAATATATATATTTACATATTCATTTATTATACTTAAATAAATAACACACATTAAAGCCATAACAACATACAAACTATTGGCATAATGTTGGCATATTCTTCAGACCCAAATATTTAATATGCAACCATCAACTACATTTGTCACAATGGATGTGCATCAACAGGAAAATATAAATAAAAAAGTGGATTAAGAGTTATGAAATTTTACTGCAATAGCTAATAATAAAAAAGAGTATAAGGTATACATATATTGAGTAACCATTAAAGATTGACAATAACAAATATAAGTTTTTTACTTAATGGGTTTGTGTAATTTTGTATTATTTTTAAACAAATATAAGAATGTTAATATATTTTAATACAGATATTTAATATGTATTTACTCAAATACCACTCTCTATCAATATTCATTTATATGCATTCATATTTAACATATCATCTTCCTCTATGCAATTGATTATATTTATATAATGTAGACAATGGTCAAGTCTCTGAATTAAACCTAGCATTACTATATCATAAAGTAAAATAAATATAAGTTTGACAATGATGATCATTATTATAATTTAACCTTTTTTAATTTCTTTTATATAATCATTATTTTATAATAGAAAATATTAAATATAATTTTACATCATGCTTACTCAAGCAGACCTTTTTTCATTTAGTGCAAAATATCCATTATTCTGTTTGCAATGACTTCTTTTGGCTTGCTTTATATCTGAAATTTGCTTAATCCTCAAGAATTTTACTATATAACAAACAAACTGACTGTCAGGCATTGCATTTAAATAACCAAAGAGACTTTCCTATCCTGGTGTCCCTCTAGGTGTCCCTGGCTGGGGCGTAGCCAGAAGGGAGTGCTGGGACATGCGCCATGAAGAAGGGGGGGGGCTGATAGGGGCTCAGCCCCCCCAAATAAAAAGTTGAAATTCGGAAATCCAATGTTATATTTGGAATTTGTATTGTCCAATTTTTTTGTATATATTTCCCTGCTTTACACTATGTAATTAGACATTAATTTCTTTGTAGATATTTTAACCACTGAAATATACTCTATATACATATGTGTTTGAATGTAATAATAATTAATATACCTAAATCATAGAGTAATACTCTATGCCTAAAATATAGGTATTATATGTGAATGTAAATAATATACATTTTAGAAAAAAATGAAATTATTAAAAATTTGGAAATTTTACTTTTGCTGAGCCCCCCCAAATGCAAATTGGCTCCGCGGTCTATGTGGGAGCCTCCAAAATCCTATTTTTCAGAAATTTGAGATTTTTTTGGATATTTCCAAAATCATTCAGTTTTTTAAATTAACTACATACAATTTAATGTTTATATGAGTTGTTTTCTTATTGCAGAGTAAATAATATACCAATAAAAGAATTTATTTGTCTATTTATCAGACTTAGTGACTGTAATAATTCTACAATAGCATTTAGAATTACCCAATTACCCAGTATAGCAGATATTGTTCACTGTTATTTCTTATTGTAAAAATTCAGTTTATTAAAAAAATATGTTGTCAGAAAATTACTAGCAAAGCGCATCCCCTTTTGATGAATCCTAGCTACGCCCTTCCTGGTTTTCATTTAAAATTTATATGTGTCTTATATTTGCATGTTTATATATGATCACCATGTATAAAAGCTGGGTATATTAGAAATGACCAATAAAATGTACCTCATCCACCTTTTATTCCTTGTGGCATAATAAGGATATACATGACATCTTTTTTATTTTATTCACTATCTAAATATAGTTAAACTGGTTCATATTTATATTATAAATGGTATATATTTATTATAAGATACAGGCTTCAGTCTCATGTTATGAAATTTAATACTAAAGTTTTATATATAAATATTACTAGCCAGCATTCCGTAAAACCCAAATTTGGGATATCCAGTAAAACTTTTATCTACTTTTTGTATGTTTATAAGAAAATATTATTCATTTATTTATTGCTATATGTAATATTTGTAGTAGATTATAGGCCTTTGTAATATATTGTAAGTGTATTAATTAATTATTATATACAGTGTCTTATGCCATAAAAAATGAATATACAAATTATGTTACTAAATTTTTTAAAAATCAGTTATTTGGTTAATATACAAAGCCCTCTATTGATTAACAGAAATATATTTTTAGTTTTATAATTTTATATCATAACAAAATTATGACAAGTTTAAAACATATTGTGTAGCCTATATATAATTTTTATTAATTATATTTATTCTATTAAATTATTACTTAAAAATTACATAAAAATACTTTTGGATGTATATATTACTCTTAGTAAATGTTAAGTTATACTGACTTTTAATATATTTGTTACTTGTACCATTTCTACAATAAGATTATAGATTAGATTGTACAAATTAATGTTAAAATTTATTTCTGAAGTATTTTTTAGAATAAAAGTAACACAACTAAACTCTAATTTTTATTATCATTTGCTACATCTCAATTAAGAAGCTACTATAATCCGTAATTTTATTTCTGTTCAATAAATTTTTAATTTAAGATATAGCATTATGAATATGCAGGTATTTTTTAAAGAAATAAATTATTTACTTTATGTTATACCTGTAGAATGGCATACTAAAGTTAAAATACTGTAATATAATATTTTGTAATTGGTTATTTTTTTTCGTAAATTATTATAAAACCTTTTTTACTGAATTATATGTTATAATTACATGTTATGTTAAACATTAAGTATACATTTCTAGTTAATATACATTTTGATATTATTTTAAATGCATATGTATATGTCATTTTTCCATATCATGGTAGATAGATACATACATAGTAGTACATACTGCTATTTAGTAAAAATGTAGTTATAAATCATCATCACTATTTTGTTATTTAATCAGAAAAAATATTATGCCTTTCTAATATAATGTAATTAATAATATTATTATTATATAATATAACTTAAAAGATGTATTTTAGCAATTTTCATTTACATTGTGCCTACAGTCTTAAAAAAAAATTGTGTTTGAATAGTCTTTGATAGTCTTGAAATATATTATTTAACATTAAAACATATAATAGTTCAGTATAAATAGTTTTTTAAATACTGACACATGTTTATTAAATTGATTTGGCTAATTTAAATAGTTTTAATTATTTGACTTGTACTACTTTGATATTTTTGACTGAAATTATATAAATCTCTTACTTTGAAATGTATAGCAAAAAATAAAGGTAACTATATAGCACCACCAGTTGCCATGATTTTAAAACAATGTTAGTATGTGGATATATTACCATATATCATTATTAAAAGTAAAAAAATTATGGTATATACAATCCACTTTTTTGTTCCTTTTTGATATTTCAAAAAATATGTTAAAACATTTATTATTTAATGTTATAAATAAAACAAATATTTGTACCTATAAGAATTTATGATAAATACTTTTTATAATGTCAATATAGAATATATTTTATAAGACTACTATTATTTATAAATATGTTTGCAGTAATATAAATTGAAACATATATATTATATCATATAGATCATCATCATTATCCTTAGCTAAACATAAGTTTGAGAAAATGATTACCAATGCTTATAAAATTAAGAAATATCCATTTCAAGATATAGTGTAGGAGGCTGGATTGATCTGCCCTGATCATGGTCTGATAGTGTATGACATTATTTATTTTTAGCTTTATATTATTTATTTAATAAACAGTTTTTTATTATGATTAATGTATTATAAAAAAAGCATATAAATATTGTAGTCTTAAATCTTTAATCATTTCTAGCTATATACTCATTTTTATATAAACCTTTATATAAATTATTTTATAATATGTAATTTTTAACTTTACAGTTCATAAATAGATTAATGTATATATAATTCCACGGATGCATTAAGATTAATAAATTAGAGTACAATAAAAATATTTTATATGAATATAGATTTTATTACTTTTATATATTGTATGTAATACATGAACTATGATAATCAATTTTTATGATAATAATACACTGGATACAAATAACAATAGATGAAAATAGTGTCATCTATCTTTACTAATTACTTTTTGTCACACTTAACAGCTATATATTGCAAATTTAACAGTAATATTTATATGTCTTAATATTAGGGATCTTAAAACAAGACAATCATTTCAATATTGATGTCATATCAAAAACGGTCAATATACCATATAAAGTCAATATCTAATTCTACATCTATTTTATTAGCTTTCCCTGAATAATTTTTATTCAAAAGTCTTGAACCTTTCAAATAAATATTCTGAGGTGCCATATTACTGGAAAGTAATCTTTTAGGGTCTTATAATTATTAAATTAACATTGTATCAAACAATTCATTTACTACAATAGTATTTAATGATCTATAGAGTACTTGAAATTCTATTAATTTCTAATGAGTGACAACTTTTAATTGATTAACCTACAAAAAAGCTCAAAGACGTACTCATACTCATTAGAATTACAATTTACTGGGATCTTTTACAGTTGCTCACAGCATCCACATTTTTAGAAAACATCGACAGTTATTGTTACAAAAGGTACAATGTCGTGATTTAAATATTGTGATTATAGTGCTTTGCTGACAAAAAGGATATGTACAATTCATATATGATTTTATCTGTTTGGAACAATTAAGCTTACACTCATAATTTTATTCAAAAGGTTCCCAGTTTTATTACAAGGGAAATTAAGGTGTAAAGTGAAATAATGAACTTATTACTTTTGTCTTTACATATAATAGTAAGTTGAGATTGATAAAAAATATTAAAATATAGCATCATAATTAATCTTTTGTATAATTGTAAATTAGATTTCCAAATATTACTGAAGTGAAAATGTAAGTTTGGAAAGTTTTATACTATTTTTTATGGAAAAATAATAAATTAAGACTAGGATATATGGAAGAGTTCAAATATTTTAAAAACATAAAAAGTAATTTGTAGATTTTAGACATTTATATAATGAATTATGAGGTGTCAAAACAGAGATTATGTGTTCTCATGGCATTATATATTAAGAAAAAAGGAAGAAATATTTGAGAATCAACTGGCTGAATAGAGAACATCAAGAACTAGATATACGCATATTAATCGAAAAAATGATACGCAAAAATTGAATTAAAAAAATTTAAATAGTTGTTGACTAGCAATATTTAATAAAACATAGAAATTATACGAATTTAATATATAACTAACATAATATTTAATCTGTCAATATACTGTCAAGAGATTAAATATATAATATGTATACGTTTTGTTTCTACAACATTTATTTCCTTTATTTGTGCAATTCAGTTATTTTTATTTAGTATTATAAGTATATATATAGTAAAAAGTATTGCCTATTTTAATACTTCGTATTGATTATATTGAATATTTAAACATTGTTCTCAACATACGCCACGAGGTTTATGGTATAAAATATGTCACTAATCTGTATTTAATCTCCGTCTCTTTATTACTTGTTTTTTCATCCATGTAATCAAACAAATCAAAATTTTGCATATATTTAATATATTTATTGTAAATAAATATAGCCGCTCTGTTGTCATACGCCAAAAATGATGTCTACCAACTTCGTCATTGTTCTATATTAGAATGAGTTGGTCGTGTAGTATGCTTTATTTTTCCGATGACATTCCTCATTATCACTGACAGGTGACTTGCGCAACTATGGGGTAAGGATTCGTGTGACTCTGCAACAGAATCCACACCTCTATAGAGATTTCAGACACAACATTAAACTAGTAGCCAATTTAAGTATTTTATATATAGTCAACTTTGCATTATGTTTCAAAAGTCACTTACCAATCTCAATTGTTATTTTTGAGTGGCAAAATTTGCTTCCATTGCTACATTCTGTGTATTATTGTTATGACTTGTGTTTACTTAGAATATTGGATGTTCTCTTATACACCAAAAAATAATCATTAGGTTTGATTTTAATAATATGTGATTATGTTTTTAGAGTTATTTCTTTATTTGAGTTGATTGTTCTGCCAAACGGAGTATTGCTATCTATATTCATTAAATCTACAGTGTTCCGGACCAAACATATTTATAGTTGGTTATTTTGTGATCTTTATTTGAACGGATTTTCCTAAACATAAATTTTAGTAAAGGTAAATTATATTTGTATCTCTTATTATGATATTTTTTAAAAACTTAAATATTGTTTTATGCTACTCTATGCCATGCTTTATTTTGTATATGTTATAACACTATGTCGCTTTAGTTCCATTTAGTTGATCTACCCGAAATGGAAATGAGTTGGCCACATTATATTAAAATTAACTTAATTTGTGAGACTCTAAATTTAACTCGACAATTTTACAAGAACGAAGAATAAAACTTTGTTAACAATATATTTTTTAATTAAATGAAGTGAATTATTTTATTGACAATAAAAGTTATGAATTTACAATTTTACATATAAAGTTTTGTTTAATGATTAAACCGTACATTTATTAAACTAAGAGATATAATTGGGGAGTTAATAAATGAACATTGATTTATATAATCTGTAATTGAATTAATTATTATTATATTTTGAAATCAAACGTCAAAAATATTAATATTTAAGTATTTTACAATTTAAAAAATTATATTCCGGTAAATTAAGTACTTTGTATTGTTAATATGTATTGTACTTTGATTGGTTAATGTGGCGTACTTAAGAGGTGGACATAATACTAACAGGATTTCATAACTCTATATTTTTTTACTAAATTGTAGTTGCACTGTTGGTTTTTGTCATAAATTGTAACATTTTTTCTTATGTTATCAACTCATTCGAGATGTAGGCTATTTTTCTCTTTCAAAATAAGCGCCCTTCTTGATTATTTAATTTATTAAAAAGTGAAAAATAATATTATAAATTAATATGGTTTTTTAGACACTATTTTTCACATTTTACCAAATGAAAATAATTGTAAAAATACATTTACGAAAAATTAAAAACTATATCTCAATATGTTAGGTTTAATGCTTGTTATATATATATATTATGTACACATAGATTACATTTAATGAATACCTTTAACGAAATATTTGTCATGCATTTACATAAATTACATTCTCCTTGTTCACTTGAATACTTTTTCTTATTATAGTTAAGCATTTCATTGTCGCAATGTAGGCTGTAATTTAAGGATTTTTATAGTATCCCGTATGGGATGCCAATTAAATTGATTGGTATACCGTTTAAAAAACTAGTATCCTATATTTGAGTCGACGTCGACTGTTGCTTGATGGGTATACTAATTAACATATAAATAAAATCATTGAAATCAAGTTTAAATAATATAGAAGTGTGTTCGAATAGATCAGACAGTTATAAGTTCGTTTCGTCACAATCATCGCAGAGGAGATTGATCACATCTTCGTCATTGTCAAGGGTTAATTCTTTCTTTCTGATACCGGGCGTCATGAACAAGTTTTATACCTAATGTATTTACCCAGCTGCTAATATAATTGAAGGGCATACTATAATATACCTAACAAAAGTATAATTAAATATTGAATTTCTGTATGGATAATAGGTTACATAGAGAAATTCAGATTTGGTTGTCTCGAAAGTCGGTATCCCGACCGGGATAAATACAAAGAAAATTTGGTATCCCATGGGATACCTGGATAACGCTAAATACATCCCTCAATGCTATATGCATTCTGCGTTTCAAGTTACGCTTATTTTCCAGACAACTTATTTTTTGTTAGTTTATATAAAACATTTAATATAACTTTATTAGTTTAATGGTTTTACATTTGAATTGCAGCCATTTATAATTAATTTTTAACACATTGTACTACATTTTATGTTCATGTTTCAAGATTGCTTCCAATTAATAGCAAGCACCTGAATACTATTTTCAAATTTTATATATTGATGCTGATCATATTTAATGTCTGTTCACGTTTTTCTAGAAATTTTAGTGATTTTGTCTAGTTATTTTATATTTCTGATACATATTATATTCCTGCATACGTTTTGCATTAGTTAATAACAAACCACATTAATTTTATTTGACCTTACAGTGAAATTATTTGTTTAGTTTATAGGTCTATTGTTATTTAAAAGATTGGAGATAATCATTCAATGGGCGATTGTTCTGATATTCAGTTCATTCCATTCAGCTGCAGGAAGTGTTTATTTTACTAGAAGAGAATGGTTGCCTTTCTTGCTCATGCTTTATTGACAATCTGAATAATTCAAGTGAATTTCTAATATGACAACAACTTCATCTGTATATGAATGTTTATTTATTACTCATGACTATAATGACTTATAAACTATGACTATCATGCTGTACGGTATATTGAATATATTGTATATTTCGTTAAATAACATTAAATACTGAACAACATAGGGTTATGCCGGAAGGTTAATTTTTTGGTAAAAGTTATGAAACATTTTAGAGATATTATACATCATAATTTGAATTGTTGAACGTAATTTTAGTAAAGTTATAACCATAGTTATGATACAAGTTGTTTAGTTTTTTAACATAAAGAATGTTTATATATTAAATATTCTTTTCATTTAATTTGTTGATACAATTTTAAGTCTTGGTATTGTTTCAGCATGTCAGAAATTGGCCGCACTTACAATAATGGCTATGCTGGTGGAGGTCCCACAGGAACATATAGCTCCGCTAAAGATGCTTATGTGAGTTTACTATATTTAAACCCGTATATATTATATACAATTTATCTGAAAGCAAAGGATTTAAATATTGAACTGGAGGGTTCAGATTGAAATGATCCGTTACATTGTTTATTTAATACACATTAAATATGCATCTTATATGTTCGTGCTTGTGTCGCCTCAAACGTATTGTTTCCTGTGATGATCATAGCATAACTTTTCTTGGTTGATATTTGTCTGTAAAAGTTTTTGAGTCAGGTATCATTATCATTATTTAGAGACGTATTCTGCACTTTAAATATGTCTTTGCTGTAGTTTGCATATTTATTCATTATAGTTTAACAGTAATAACGATTTATCGTTTGTATCATTATACTTGAATTCATATAAGTTTTTTTTAAACTTTTTAAATATAGCAAATTGCTACAAATATTATTAACTATTTAACTTGTAATATATATTGAATTACAGGTCAAAAACATTAGTTCGAATAAGCGTTAAACATGAATAACTAATACATTTTAGAGTCTGCAGACCTCGACGTCTGCAAGGTTTACCTGGTAAATCTTTAAGAATTACAATTTAAACGATGTACACGTAGAGGTCTGCAAGGTATACCTCGTTTTAATTTTTATTATTAGAGATTTCCACACTGAACCCTTTGTCCGCCATATAGCGTCTACTCTTCTTCTCTATAGGGTTCCTCTACTAGTTTTGGATACCCTTCACCAATAGATGTAGAGACCATTCTCCACTACTTTTAGTAGTCTTCGCTAAAACTAGTTTTAAGCATCTGCTTTACAGGTTTTATTAACTCCTTTGTATTCATTTCAGAAACTCTACAGTTAATCTTTTAATAGTTTTTTCTGATAGCTTACTTTCCTATCTATAGTTTTTAGGACATTTTTGTATACTTTTTAGCGGACATTCGTTGTTAGTGTTGGGGGCGGTGTTACGCTATCTGATCCATTCTTGAACGTATTTTACATTTTAATTTAGTACGTATTAAATCTGCGGTAATATATTCTAAGTAAATTACCAGTATTAATAACTTTTATTATCTTGACATATTAAAGTGATAGCACTGTAATCTATTCAGCGAAATTTTAACCTATGTTATATAGCATTATGTCGGTATAATATCAGTACTATATTCAATTTCAAAATTATTCGAAGCTGAATTTTATATTTTGGATGGAGTTAATGTGCTGTATAGGGCTCTTTGTAATTAATTGCCTATTTGAATTGAAAGGTATTACAATAGTTGAATAAATTGCCGTGAGATATTAATTTTAAACATTTGTATCAATGACATATTTTAAGTTTATATTTTATATTTCATAAAGATATACAAATCTGTATTAAATATTATTGATTTACCTATATATAATGTACATATACTAGACACAGTCTATATGCGGCTTATATATTGCTTAATAAACATATTATGACACGTTAAGAATAATTTGGTATATGTACATACGATTATATCTTGTGAGTATGTTTATTAAGGTTAGCCTACAAAGGTATTACAAAAGCTGAATTCCTCTGTCGAGTGGAATACCATCAACTAATGGCCGACCGGTGGTTGAGCTCAATCTCATTAGATTTATGGCGCTACCGCAACAATATGCTCAGTCACTATCTCGCACGTAAAAGTAGTTAAAGAATACTTAAAGATATGAAGTTTCGGATGAAATTGTTTTGACCATTAAACTGTGACTTTATTCTCACGTGGTAATTATTTAGGGTATTGATTTTTTTATTTGTCATTTTCAAAATTAACTAAAGTAGGTTGTTTTCAATATTTTGAAGTTCACAACTTTAAAAACGTGTTTTAATGATTTTAAGGGTTTAATTTAATGAATTATTAAATTGAATTAAAGTAATTACGTTTAATTAATGTGTGTACATGCACATAATATGACAAAATTAAACAATTATATTTTGAAGAAAGAATATGTACACACTTACTACTCTGTAGTATTGTTGATTATTGCAAATTTGTTTTTATAACCATATTTTGAAATATCATTAATTACCTTTTTTATATATTTTATGGTTCAATTTTTATTTGTATTATTAATATATATATATATGTAGTTTTATCAATACTATTATTCAGGAGGTCGTAAAAACCGAGTTGTCTCGGTTGTAAGTTCTATCTATTTTTGTATACTGCTATATAGAAATATATAAAAGCTATGAACAGTCGTCCCTTTACTTATTAGAAGGAAACGTAGTTAGGATTAAGACAGCTTAAGACAAGATTAAGACAACTCCAATATCTTTAATGACTTAAATGCCAACATTTTAGAAATTACACATTTCAATATTCCAGATATCACTGTAGCATCTACTTATAAATAATATACTGCTACTTCCTCTACTCTCTTTTTAATATATGGCATCAAATACCACATTGTTTGTTTATATATATTAATATATTTCTGTTTCAGATGTTAGGCACCCCTACACACTCGGTTGGTGGCAGGAACTACACACCAGAGGCGTCTCCTGGAGGGTAGGTTGATATCTATTTGAAAATATTTATTTAATATCTCTTGTTTTTAGTTTTATACTTATTATATATCGATATTAATTTTAAAATATTTCTATAGACGAGTATACAATTACAAACACTATTATTTTAAAATTCGGCTATACAGTTAGATATTTAACACTGTATTGTTTATTTATTATTATATATTTGTTAATCCTAATAGATAGTGTAAATAATAAATATAAACAATTATTTCAAATTAAAATACAATAAATATTATGTATAACATTTTTAAAAGTTATCCATTTAATTGAATTAATTTTAGGAAATATTATATAGCTTATGTTTGTTATGAAACAAGAATATGTATTACAATTATTGATTCATATTTAATATAATGGACATATTATAGAAAATATAACATCATAAATTCAATAGATGATGGTAAGTCAATGAAATAAAAGTTCTCTTTTTATCTTTGTCTTCACTTGAGATCGGAATTTGCTCCAACACTTAATTAAATATGACATTATAGAAAGTAAAATTGTGTAGAGATCTTTTGTTTGTATTTACTTTGATTTACTAATCAGAATTAATTATGTTCTTTAATGCCAAAATCTCTAGTTCGTGTAATCATTATTTGTTTATGCTTTATGTAGCACAGGATGTCCACATTATACTAAATTATAAATACATTTTACAAATATTAGCCTACCCAACTTTATACATGATTGTAAAAACAATGTTTTTATATGAAATTATATTATTGCTCATAATAAATCGAATACGTTTTTAAATTTTTTTTTTAAATTTATGTATTAATTATAATTACTATAAATTGTTAAAATTCATAATGTATATATATTACAGCAATAATCTGATCCATTAGCCGCATACTAAAAAAGTTGCCTTTGAAATTTCGTGAATCACAATTAAGATAAGTTTATAAAATATGTATATATATATTTTTTTATTTCAATTTTAAAGGAGGACAGCTTGTAAATTTAACTATATAATACCTGATCACGTGTATAATCAATTTGTCGGTTCATTTAGGGTTCACATAGCTTATAGGTTCCAATTGTTAACCCGATCGGTTGCAAAATTCTCTAACTATAGGCGCTTTATAAAATGAAATTATGCATCGCGTACAATCAAATTAGTTCAAATCGTGTTGGGTCTCATTATTTATATTAATTTATTATACTATTTCTTAAACAGAACTCTAAATATACAAAAATAACTTATATCTGACCCAAAATCAAACAAGGTAAATGAGACATGTTATGACTTATATACAACAATACAATTATAACCAAATGGGTACTGAGAAATGGTCACAACCAATATATTAATTTACGCATTATAATGTCCCTACATGGCGGACAATTATAATGAATATTGTATTTAAATATTTGAAGATGTTGATTATACGGTTCTTATAACAAATATATATATACGATCATGTTTTATTATTTGTTGTTACCTACTTAATACTATTAATAACTTAAAAGTTTATGTTTTGTTTTGTAATTGACTTTAAAAAATTACTGCTATTTTGCATTAATAATATTACTTGTATTAATAATTTTAACAAGTAATAATTGAATACAATTTTAAACCAATAACATGTTTAGCCTATTAGTATCAGCCCAAATTATTAAATTTCAAAACCGAGTTGTAAATAATAATTTTTGTAATGGATTCTTTTAAATTGGTTGGTTTTGAAAAGGTTTTCAATACCTGGTTTTTAAATTCAAACATAAACTCACCCAATTAATTACTATCAACCCTCTAATGAGCCATAGTTCAGATTTGTGTGTGTTTCTGGTGTGTCGGAAATCAACAAAATTATTAGAAACAATAATATTGACGAAAGATTAATTTAGTCAGTATATATTCCCCATAGATCGATCCTATTTCCTAGTTTTGGAGTTCTGAAAATTACAATTTTGTAAAATTTATTATTTAAAATTTCAACCTCTTTGAAAACGAAGCAAAAAATGTATAGCAATTAAAATTTCAAAAACTTAGTTTTAATAAATGTAATAGAGAGGATAAAAAGATTATAATTAATTATTAGAACTCAAAACGTACAGAGATTTTTTTAATTAGTATTATATGTTTGCATTTATTATAGTCTTCATAGTAGTATAGTCGCTAAATCACTTCTCTTCGTAAGTAAGGTAAATTCAAAACAATTAGTTTAAATAATAGCTTATAAAGATAGCGATTAAGAGTTGTGAAAGTTCCAATTTTAACAATAAAAATACAAATTTTAGATAATCATTGCACTTTTTTGAGTTTCATTTAATGTCGTTCATTAAAACGAAGTTACATTAACTGTTTCAAATTTATAATTCATTTGATCCTATCGAAATACCACTTTTAACATATTATAATAAGCCGTTAGGAAAATACGCTTCACTAAGTTACCCATTCAACTGAATGTTTGTCTAGCACTATATATGCCACCCATGTTTGATATTAACATTGAACTATGCACTTGTGTATCGATGCTAATAGTCAGTTACATCATATTTGTACTTATTCCCTGGATTTTAATAATCACTGAAAAGGGGTAAATTACATCAATATATAGCAGCCAGCATAGCTCATATCCATTTCTATTAAAATAGCTATTTTATTAATGTTTTTCAGATTAACTGATTACTGTCAAATTGTGTGATATTTAGTTTACAATTTAACATTATAATGTATTAAATATCTATTTGATTTTCTTTTAGACTAAATTGCATATATCACTGTTTCTGTTTGTTATATTTAACTCTTAAATATACAAATATTTTTGCTATATAATTATTATCATGAAAAGAGTCACTTTATAAACTGATATCTTAAGCTTTTCTATATAGATTGAATGTTGACATTTCTGTCTATTTACATCTGCGAGGCACCAGTAGACGTGCTAAAATATAAGGCACATCGAATTGTGCTGATTGCTGAGTAGGTATTAAATTAATTTTATACCAACTGTAGTCATGAGTTTAATGATCAGCAGCTATTATTTAGTCTACTCTATTGAAAATAATCTTCAGCAGACTTTGTAGAGGCTATTATAAGTGTCAACAGAGTGGTTTAGATTTTTGTATTGTATATTAATGGTCCACTTCTTTTCAGAGTTTGTGTGTTTGATGGTTCGGCTATAAGACTCTGAGGGGGTGAATATTGTACCTTCAGTATGTATTGTCTACATAGCATCGTAACACTGAAGTTTTCATTCTAGTTTTCACAACACATCTCCTGTTAAATTTGTAATAATAGATGAGTGTTGGAGAATATTATTGTTATGGGTTATATAACAAATATAGGCTTATTTCAGAAAATGTTTTAATCACAAGGAGGGACAAATTAACCAGCACTTTTTACAAAGTATTTCTTTGTTAAAAGTAATATATACAGATCAGTATTAAATTTATATTATCTGCTTGAAATGGAATAGACTTTTCAATAGCGCATATCAACATTTTTCCGATAATGAAAAATATCAACATTGATTATCGATTAATTTATCAAAAATTTAAAAAACTTTATTCCTTAATTTAAAAAAAATATTTTTGGAAATTAACGAATAATTCATACACAAATTTACATTATCACATTAGTATATGATGTATAGATTTGAAAAGTAGAATTTTTTTTGGAAACTGTATTATTTTATAAATTTTTTGGAAAATGTATCTACATTTTAAAATAAAATATGATTGACTTCGAAATTGAAATTTTTAATATGAAAATATTTCGTGACAATTTCGTAAAATCATGATATTTTCCTATGATATAGGTGTATGTATCCTACTACCCAGCATCAGAAATATGAAAGAAACAGTGCAGGAGTGTTCAATACAAATTTTTATTTAACTTAAAAAATAACTGAAATAACAAGTTTACTATCCAATCTGAAAAGTATAATTTTATGTATATTTCATTATTTTTAAGCTGGAACTGTATACGATATATAAGTAACGCTTAACAGTATATAAATAACTCTAATATATATGTACCAGGTCACAATTTATAGTCCATTACACTTAACGATGTTGACGACTATTTCAAATTGTGCCTTTTTTAAATATATATTTTAACTATATATATATATAGATTACTTCATCTTGGAATTGAAAAGTAATGTATATAATTTTATCAAATCAATTTATAGAATTCATCCAAAAAAATTGAACAACATTTATTTAAGTGAATTCGGTACTTTATTAAAGAAATTTCGCGTATATGGTTCAATTTGACAAAACCACCTTTGGTAGTTCTATAGGGATTATTAATCCCTGAGGCATGCTATATGTTAAAATCATCATTATGTGCAATTTAGCAGAAATGTTATGATATCATTCAAAATTCCATACAATAACATAATTTTCAATCTAAACAATATTACTTTTTGAATGTACTGTCTCATCTTCATTATCAAATGTTATTCCATCCACTGTTGTATTTAATTATTCTTTTACAATTATTATAGTACCGTCTGTATATAAACATCAGTCCTTAAAAACACCTCTCCGTTCATTTAAAAATATAATTGTCATATTTTACAATAACTTTAAAATCAATAATAAATATATATTTTGTTTACCACTGTTGAAATTATACTCGTTGTTGTAATTTCCAATATTTTTTAATTTCACTCCATGTCTAATTATACATTTGTCTTATTAAAACCTTAAATTATAATACCAAATTTATATATAATTTTATATGATTGGTTTGGTTTTATTCAGATTGAAAGTTAATAATTGACATCATTCAATGAACTAATTGTAAAATCGGCTATAATATGTCTTAAATGTAATCTTTCATATTTTTAATTAAGGCTATTTAGTATTTTATTTTAGAATACACTTTTTTCCACAAAAACATTTATTGTTTTTCTATTTTCAATTGGTTTTTTAGGCGTGGTCAGTTAATTTTTCTTTTCAAAATGACAAGCATTTTTTATTTGATTAAATACTTATTATTAAGGATACAAAACTTCTGTTAACTACTGTCGTAGAGTTAATTCATTGGTAATGGTTTTACTGGTTTTATTTTTATTAATGTTAATCAATACTCTATTATAATATTTCGTCTCATGAATTTTTGCGACATAAAGATAAGATAAAATATTTTATGTTAGCTTCAGTATGCTGTATATACCTATATAAAAAATAGTCAAGCAAAGTGTAATATACATTGTAATAATGTGCTCGTAAGTTATTTTATATATTGTAGAAACGATCGCATATAGTCACAGCTGTACAATATGTAACTGTATAGATAATAGTATATCGTTGCCAAGTATGTCCCACTTGAGCAGCTATATAGCTATCGCTATTAATAAGCATCGCATAAATTTACTCTAAATAGTTTTCGGATATTATAAATAATAAATATTGTATATATACATATATTTATATAAGTCACTCATTTATTCACATATCGTCTAGATGCTTTCTAAATTGTATACAATATACCAATAAAGATTGGATTGTATTTTGTCATTCAGTTGCCGTAACACAGCATTTTAAATAAGTTGATAGTAACCTTAACATTTAAAATTTTAGTCTAATCTATTTATACAGAAAAATGTAATTTTATTAATTTAATTAATTACAAAATATAGTATCATTGTTTATAACTTGATCACAAATAAGCCCAATATATTCAAGAGATTTCTAACGAATGTTTAAATCGATTATACGTTCATAGCTTTACAAAATAAAAAAATATTTTCGCATAAGATTATATTCAATTTGTTATCATCAATCATCTTTATTTTAAATAATGCGCATTAATCTAGTTTTATACATGTGAATAAAACATATAAATACATCCTTTCTTAATGGTGTTTTCAATCAATTATAATTAAATAGTAGTCTACATATTTCGCATATGACACTGACATTTTGAATTTACACTTTTTAAGATATTCCATAGGATTCTTATCTGTACATTTATTTTAGTAGTTTAACATTTTACAATAATGCTAAATACATGTGATAAAGAAGGGTGTATGCCAAGGATAGAATAATGATACTATCGATACAGTAGAATTTCATTTTAAAACCTATAATTTCGTTTTATCATCAAATAATTATAGAATAACTCATCGTGATTGAAAATCGAATGCTTAGTAGTAATTTAAAGTAATAACCAGTTGAAAATGAAATTTATAAACATTTATATAATATTTGAAATAAGATTTAATAATAAGTCCAAAATGTGTTATTTTAAATATAAACACTGTTCAATTCATATTAAAATTGCAAAGTTTGATGTTTCAGTTTTACTACTGTCTATTAAATAAGCAGTTTTAAAATATATATTTTAATAATCATCGTATAGTACAGCAGTTACAATTTCATAATCAATTATTTTACATTATCTGTATAAATATTCTAATTTATATTAAATAAAATTTGCACGGTAGCTAGAATCGAATGTTATTCTAAATAATAATTGTACTTGTTTGTGATTTACATACTAATGATTAAATCGATCATCTGCTTATTTCAGGATCTACACGAACGTCCCACCAGCCCCCAGACTACCCCAGCAGCAGCAACAGAACCCCCAAGAAGTCCCCTATACCGACCTATACTTTCCTAACGACAATAATCCTGGTGATTATCGTGACGATGGAAATCAGAATATTGATTATTTTCCTGGAGAAAATCAGGGTTACTACCAGGACGATCCTAATCAAGGAGGTGTGTTATTTATTCTTCTTAAATTCGTAAACTGACCTATCTTGAGTTCTCTCAGCGGTCACTTAAGGGATAAGTATAGTATAGTTTCCCGATTTCATTGAAATATATGAAAATGAGTTGAAACTGTCCTTGTACGGTTTTGTGTTTAAAAGTTAGACATTGTGTTGTTCTCTTAATAGTAACAGCAAAGAAATTGTGCTGTCTGCGATTGTACATTAATTTAATATGTTAAAATAAATCATACGATTTATCTGATTCCATACCAATTTGCCCTTTATACTTCTAGTATTCTACTCTGGTTTTTTTTCGAAGAGTATTTGAATTGTTTCAAACCTGGTACTTTCCAATCTTCGAAAAAACCTTACATTTGTGTAGCACTGATTTAATCCAGACGATACTTACGCCAAAATCGGGTCATGATCCATCCATAATCATCTGCTGTTGATATACAGACTACATCCACAGTTGTCCCCTATGCAATACGAATATTTTGCTATCTCCATTAGTAGGCTACTGGAGAAACGTAATTAATAGTACATTATGTACGTTATGTTATTCAAATCAATGAACAAATAAACAAAACGAACAAATTATTATCTACTGAATTAATTTTAAAAATATAATTCTACTGAATACTTGTTTTATCTCGAGATACCGTATTTATTTAATTATTTTTAATATACGAGAGATAAATCTGGTGTTTATATTCTCAAAAAAACTATTTTTATTCGGCTATTTTACGAATTTTACTTGGCTTCTTTTTGTATACATTCTTTAAAATTAATTTCTTGAATAGGAGACTATTGTGATAAGATGATAATAAGACATTGTGCATAGTTAAGTTTTATTAATAATCCTATAACATATACACTATTTGCTTATAAAACTCATTTACGCTTTATCTAAATAATTACTGTGTGCGATACTAGATTGAGTTGAGTTATTACTCTACTTGTATTCACGGCGTCACTATAACTTTGAATAGCTTTATGCCTTAATACTTGTATAATTACATTAGAACAACGGGGAAGCAATCCAGACGCATTCTTAAGAGACATGAAGCAATATTTGTATCAATATTTCTCTATTGTCTCTGTTTGTTGTCCGCCTATATCTGCAGCTGTTCTCATTTCCAAGTAAATCTGTCTTCGTATGGACGAACATTTGTTCTTGTTTCACCTTCAACATTTCACATCTTTCACTCTGTAATTGCCATTTTGCAACACAGCACTCAATTTATATTTTTCAATATTTGTATGTATGTTTTTCAATTTACCCTTTCCTTTACTTTCCTCCTAAAAGTATCCTGGCCAGATATGTTGCGCACTATTGTTGGTTGGTATAGATATACGCTAACGTTAATTTAACTTTGTTAATGTAACTTTGAGGTGTGTTTTAATCTGTGATGATTTAAAGCATTATAATCGGGCAACAGTAAATAGGGCTTTTCGCGGAAAGTTAATTTTTACTTATAATAATTAGATAGGCAATTTCTCTGTCCCCCCTCTCTCTCTCTCTCTCTTTATATATATATATATTTATCTGTGATGATTTCCTAATTCTAGATGATGCCATGAATGGCTCCCCTGGCTACTACCCAGATGACAATAGAACAAACTGGCCCCCTGCCGAAGGGAACAACCAGAGTCTTAGTCGTTCTGACAAATTTGGCGCTGACGTTCAACCACCGTATTTTCTAGGTTAGTCATTGCGTTTTGTGCAATTTGTACACTATATTTGATTATACAGGGTGACGCATAAGTAGTCGGCCCCAATGTAAAAAAAATTATTAAAACATTTAAAAAAAAAAAAGTTATTATTGAAAAAATACAATGTAAAAAAATACATGAATATACATGAGTATACATAAATGCATGAATACAGACAAAAGTGAATATACTGAATACAAAAAT
>JAUZND010015285.1:0-27466 GCA_034780555.1 Coelogynopora nodosa | reverse complement strand
TATTTTATTACGCAGAAGCTTTCGATTATCTTTATCAACGGCACACTAACACCGTGTTTCAGTGTGCAGTTGATTAAGATAATCGAAAGCTTCTGCGTAATAAAATATATTGATATTGATATGTATATATTAAATATAATAATATGGTAGTATATGATAAAGTAATAAAATACTAAAGCTGATTTATTAAGATAAACAAGAACATGTAAACATAGGCTACTTGCTCTTTTGTCATATGAATTTACGTGAATAGCCATTTTCTAAAAGGTTTTTGTTAAACATGTTTTCAGCCGCTGTCTTGTAGTGTGTAATAGCTTTCATTGATTTTTAATGACATTTAGTTTTATGTGATTTGGATAATGAGATTGGTAATGGAGGGGACTGCCCGAATGAGATGGCTTAAATACTACTAGCTCTTGAGGGTATCGTCAATTAATTAATTTTAATAGATCTGTACCGCTTTTAGATTTTATTTGATTATAAATATATTGAAACATTTTGATTTTTTAAATGTATTCTATTTAAATTAAATTAAATTGTCAGCAAATATTAGTCACTAGAAGTTAACCTACTATGGTTCCTTAGTTTTCAATATTATATAATGATTTTTCATAATGATTTTACATTATGATTTTACATAATGATTTCACATAATGATTTTTCATAATGATTTTACATAATTATTCTTTCTCCATTTTATAAATAATTATAATAAATCGCTTTAATAATACAACTAAAACCATAAATCATTTCAATGTTATCAAATGTATTATATTACTTAAGGTTAATTATAAATAAAACTCTCCCATAACATTTTAGAATTTCAAACCATGATTCGACTCTCTAATATTGCAGCACACTTTGGACGAAGTTAACAACTAAATTTCAGAAATATATAAAATGTGTCAGTAGAATGATTCAGTAAGAGTTAATAACATGAAATAAGCGGATTGCTCAAATTATGTATCTTTATATTTTGCAAGCTTATTTCGGTGCTGGTGTACTTAGTTTAATTACATTACTACTGAATGTTCTTATATATTTATTCGCATTTTGGTTTCTTCACAAAAGACGATTAAACTGTCTAGCAACTATGTTTATGGTTTATTAATACTTTTATTTAAAGTTTATTTTAAATCGGTAAATGTTAGCCATCGAAGTCATGAATTGTTTAATGTTAGTCATAGCAGGCATAACGTGTTTAATGTTAGTTCTAGCAGTCATAATGTGTTTAATGTTAGTCGTAACAGTCATAATGTGTTTAATGTTAGTCGTAACAGTCATAACGTGTGTAATGTTAGTCGTAGTATTATTATTATAATAAAAATGAACCTAATAATAGAAGTGGAATACTATTGTCAAATAATCAAATATACAGAAGGAACCTGATTGTTTTACTGTAACTATAGAACATTAATTAACAATAGTGTCTTTTTAAGTGTGATATGTTCCTTCATATTAATATTAAATTAATTTTTAAATCAGTTCGAATTGAAACTTGTTGTAACATTGTAATAAACTTATATAATAATAAAATTTATACTTTTTATTTCAAATTAAAAAATTTCAAAAGTTGTTTTTTCAGCACGAAGTCATCATTCAACCAGGTCAATAATATAAACAGTAAACAGATATATTAAACGTTTCCTCAGATTAAATATATGAACAGTTGTCAAAAATAATATTAAACTTAAATATTTCTTTTTGTGTGCTTTAAATAACTGAACTGTCACTTCTACAACGACATTAAATATTAACATTTTAATCCTGAATTTAACTGATCAAAATCAAATGAATCATATATTAAAATTTGATGACCCGTTAAATGGTAACTATGCCTCAAATTTAATATTTTTCAGTACAGAAATATAGAAAAATTCATTACATTGAACAATTCCCTTTAGTGTTGTAAAGCTAAAATAGAACTATGTATACGTTATAAGCTGCTATGTCCTACATAGTTTTTTAAGAAAATAATGTGGCTTTTCTCCAATGTGAGTTAACTATAGACTGTTGTTTAATTTTATTAAATTATTAATTATTTTATTTTATTACAAATTATTATATAATTTATCTAGACTTTTTTTCCTAATATATGAAGTCATGCAATGTATATATATATATATATCTGGTTAGCTACTTTAACAATAAACAGTGCTTCACCACAAGTAACTAAAGTTTTGTTAAGTAAATTTCCTGATGAGATATTCGTAGGAGTGCGTATTATTTCACAATCACAGTTTTATTTTACTTTTATTGCTCAGAAAATGAATGATAGCAAGTATACAAAGCTGATAACAATGTTTCCAGCGTGAGGCGAGACCCATTTTCCCCCAATAAAGTTACACTGTATAAAGGTTTATTGTAAGGCGAGGGGTAATAGCGCCGCCGGAAACTAGTGCCTTTCGCTCTGATCAGCCAGTGTGGAACGCGCCTCGCATTATTCCCACTTTGATACTGCCCAGTGAAGCAATGCTCACTATATTACTACCTTCTTTAGCCTCCACCACAAGGCTCGGGGAGGCAATAAAATTGTAAATCGATATTGCCTTGGTAACCTATACTAAAGAATGCACATCACACGAGACGTAATTAAGGAAATAGCCCAGAAAAACCTGCAAAACACTTGTCAGTATGAATTGTAGATGTATACTATAAACAATATGACAATCTCCCTGTAGACTCACTAATAGTCAGTAAAATTACCAAAGACTGTAAATTGCTTTGTCATGATTGTTAAGTTATGAATAGCATTATTCTGCATTAGCTATAGACTTGACTGAAAATATAAAAAGAATAATAGATAAGAAAAATATACACATAGTTTAAAACAGTGAAGACGACAAGACGAACGATAAGCCCTTTCATAATCATAGTCAGTCAACCTTCAAATCAATTGCGACATTAGGAGAGGAACAGTCGATATTGTCTCAGGCCAGAGGGGGATAATTCGCCCTTGGGCGGGCACAAGGACTGCTGAGGATACAGGCGAAAAAATGGGTAATCAAGTGGGCGACTAACTACCCAAGTAGGCTTAGTATTTTTCTAACTCAATAATAATCATTAATTAGCCGTCCCTTAAAAAGGAGGGGAAAAACTAGAAGAATTCTCGCAGGAAGAAGCATTATAATGACAGACTATAGGACGATGCAGTCTATGTGGATAGAAGATACCTTACACAACTTAGCATCTTATAAAAAGGATATTGGTTGGGTCGTAACTGACAAAATTTTGCTTGTTAGTGGTTGTTTTGAAATTTAGCTGCGTTTGTTGTTCCCATCACCTGTCAGTGGTATACACTGCAGTTTTCTCGGACGGCAAAGTGGAAATGATATTGATTCCATGTTGCCAGTATTAAAAGATATAATTGTTTCTATGATATGCTGCTTTAAACCTATCAATTGCAATGAATACATTTTGAATTTATAGAACGTTAAATATGTTCAACTTTTTTTTCGAATATGTTGCATATAAATATATAAATTGAAATACCTTATAGTTATTATTCAACTTAAATGTCTTAAATGATAGCTATAAATATCTACAAAATGGATATAATGTTTAGGATCTATATATGTATGTTTTTTAATGCTCTGAATTGACAAATTGACAAATTGACAAATACTTCATCTTATTTTAAACTGTAAAGGAACATGTCTAGGAACATGTACAGAACATGGATAAATGCAAAGTTTACACTTTACAGCTTAACTTGACAATACCTACATTTGACCACAATCTTATATTTTAAATTTAATTGAAAACTATATAATTTCAGATATTTTACATAATAAATTACTTTAATATTTATAATTATTTACCAAAATATGCATCTGCTACAAATATAATATAAGTAACAATATGTAACTAAAATCCGATGTATTATTCGATTTTCTATATTTCGATTAATCTATATAATAAACATATTATACATTTGAAAATAACGCAACTATAAATTAACTCGTTATATAAGATTAGAGCATTGCATAATTTAAAGGTATTACATTTAAATTATTTATTTGTGTAAAATAATTATTGGATACACACAATTTTTAAGTAAATAAAATTATTAAATTAATTAAATAAATATTTATAATAACTATAAACTAATTGGTTATATATTCCATTAAATGTAGGCAAACCTATTACTATGATTTGTTTCAAAACAGACAGCGCGCGCAGCAACACGCAGTAATTCTGCATAAGCAAGAATATCATCGTTTATACATATATACCTAGCATGCAGCTGCTTAAAATAAATATTTATCCTATAGAGGAAAAGTATACTCCAGATAGTCTTCAATATTATACAATATATTTTGATATATTTTTCGATTCTATAATATCAATTTTACATTTAAAAGGGTTACTGGTGGTTTGTTTGAATTATTGTTTAAGAAAATGTGTCAAACTTTATTAATTTAAATTTACAACTCTTGCTAAAAATGTATAATTTTATGTTAGAAAATTATTTTTAAATTGTTCGATTTGTTTGGAGCAATTTATACATGTCGCAACTACTGTAACTGTTGTTTTTCACATTATCCAGAACTTTTTATGTATTGTAGTCATATATATATATATAGATGGTTAAATAAATAATAACAGTATTAATAATCATATATTACTAAAAAATATATATTATTTAGAGCACATGTAGTTTGAAATATATGAATCAATTGTGTGTCAATTATGATATTCTATTTAATGTTTTATTACACTGTACAGTGAATACACATTGAATACACAATACATATTGAATTAAATGATTGTGTTACTCTATTTCCTATTTCTACTACATAACTATAACGAAGAATATTTCTACATAAGTTAGATACACATTAAGTACTTGAAACAATCGGAGATATTTTAAAAAATCTATTCAAAATATATTTCAGAAACTCTGGAAATAATTGAATATATTTATATATATTATAAAAAACTATTATAAAATTAATTTAGATGTTCATTGTTTCGAAAAATATCCTAAACACATTTTCAAATGTTAAAAAAAATTTATTATGTATTTAACGTCAGTGTCTGTTTAATTCTTTACTTGTAATAATATTTTTTGTGAATTTAACCCTTCGTCCCTAGACCTATTTTGTAGGGTTTGCTCCGTGGAATAGGGGTATTTTACGCCCCCTGGAAGAACAAACTTCCTAACATCCGATTAAAATGAAATTTGATTTACAGATACATTCTAAAAACTTGTTGAGCTATTTTTATTTTCACAAAAATGAATGTATTAGTATCATTTTTATGACCTGATTACGTCATCAATTCCAGCTTATGAAAGCTATGGGTAAATAACAAGATTTTCTATATATTAAACCATATATGCTATAAATTTTGATCAATGCAACCATATGACTTGATTCATTTTGTATCTGATTCCAGATAATGAGATCTATATTTTTATTATTATACTACTTATATAAATCAGCCATAAGTAGTATACATTATATTTCAGCATTATTTTAAATTACTGTTTATTTTAATAAATAATTGAATTATTTAAGTTAATTGTATGTAATGTACGATAAATCTATTTTTTATATTTATGTTGCAAACTTTTATTAGTTATATTTTTTAGTTAGATCAAATTATTGTAGCCACTGAGAAAAAATTACATTATATCATTCAATCAAAAATTTCATTAATTTGTGGGAAAAATTGGCATCCCCCCAAAAACGTATATAAAAGAATAATAAAAATATTATAAAAGTATATAAAAGCAACCACGTAGGAAAGGTTGGTAGAAATTAAATTTTGAGTATTTTAAATAAAATATCTAAATTTGTTTTTACTATAATTTTATTTAAAAAATAAGTGTTGTTACAAAAAATTACAATTTTTTATATATTTTTTTTATCTATATATATATATTTAGGTAATTAAAATATATTTATTCCTCTTTTAAGTAAAGCAATTGATATAAAGCAGACTTGTTCATGATTACATCATATTTCAATAAATAATATATATCGTTAAATTGGTAATGTTTTATTTGTAAAAGAAACGTTTTAATCATTACTTTTCAGCATTGTATTATTTGAGGGATAATAAAAAGAAATTTAAAAAGTTCCGAAATAAGACAATAACACAATTTATTTATTAATTCTATCTCCACTCTTCATAGTAAATAAATTAACAAATATCGGAAGAGAAGATGTATTTTTAACAAATCTTACCTCAAACCATCTATAATTTCTTTTTACTAGAAAATTAAGTAACTGTCATTTTTTTATATAAATATAGAATACATCAGACAACAAAGGTTGTTTTCAACAGTAACATAATATAAAATCAGGAAATAAGCGACTAAAAAGATTTAATTATTACGCTACCTAAATAACCAAATAATACATCGCAACGATTACAATTATATCGGCTTACTTATTTACAATATGCACCTGTAAGAATTCCATTTATATAATACAGAATGATAATGACAGTAATTCCTACAGTCTTCCATCGTACCATGTTCCATAGTATATTTTTATATTTAATTAATCGTAGATGTCTATAATAGGATATAACATGTAATGCTAAGTTTTCCTATATGTATAACAAATTATTAAAACTTTACAACATTAATGACGGAAGTATTACCAAAAGTATGAAAATGTACGAACAAGTAAGATTAAAGAACACAGTATAAAACAAGAGCAATAATCAGGCAAAGAGGGATCAGTGGGCATTACAAGCAGATCAATGTCTAATGTGGTGGAGAAAATAACTATAAAACACTCTATTACATTTTTCTAAATGTAATGATATCTTGTATTACAAGCTTCTAATATCTTCAAATCGATATAAATTAATTGTGTCGAACACTTGTGCTCAAGACAGTGAAAGATATGTAACAGTAATGCGAAGGGGATATGCTGCGTTACCCATGTTACATACATTTGTTGATTGAAGTACGTCTGTAACACACTTCCATTATCTAGATACAAAATGCTGTAGAGTAATATCTTTTCCAATTTCGTCAATAACACAAAAGAATATATTTTTATTTAGAACCACTCTTTTTATTGTTTTCTAATTAGCGGCACTAAGTATTCTAAAACTATATGTGCAAGATAGAGTGTTTGACAAGCATTATAGATTGATGTAATGTCTATAGCACAATTTTTTATATTAAAAAATTTTTTTGACAGTAATAAAAATAGAATAAATGGCAAAGCATGTCTTAAGTAACAAATATATACACATAACAAATCAATAACCTCTTATAAGGTTCACAAGATGAACGTTAATGCACTAATCACTAATCTACGTACAATCACAGATAAACAAGTACCGAAAATGTTATAAATTTTATGCAATTTGGAACTATTTTATTATTTAGTCGACGTTGGTACTCTTCATATATTTGGAAATATATCTGCCGGTTTTAAAATACAGAATCCACAAGATTTAGCATAAATAATGATAAACTCTTTTATTTTTAAAGTATATAAAACATTTTGAAAACCACAAGTAAACCACAAGTAAACCACAAGTAAACCACAAGTAAACCACAAGTAAACCACAAGTAAACCACAAGTAAACCACAAATAAACCACAAATAAACCACAAGTAAACCACAAGTAAACCACAAGTAATACACAAGTAAATCATGCCAAACGAACCAAGAAGGTTGAAAACTCTCGCTACAACACGCGCAACACCTGCAACACCCGCAACTGTATTATAAACTTTAAATACATCAAATGTCTTTGTGCCCAATATTATTTTAATTGTTATTATCCAATATTTGTGTCCAACAATTATTTCACTTGTTTGAATTTTACTATATTTATTTCTAAATCGATTAATATTATTATTTTTAAACATTGTGCTTCTGATAACAGCATATGATACAAAAGCATTTATTTAAAATCTCCAATCATGAAGCAACAATATTAATGTTGGACAGTTTTTACCCTGTACATTCTTCAACTGAAAAATAAATCGGTTAATCATATACAATACATTAGTCAATAACGATTTGATCTACAAATGTATAGGATCAACAGGAAACTAAATGTCATGAAATTTAGACAAAAACTTGAAATCTAATTTTTAAATTTATTGATTTATTTCAAAACAAATTATAAACTGTTGCATCAAACAAACTATATATAATACTATAACATTTTATAAATAAGGTTATACAAATATCCTGTTCAATAAAGATGCGTGCTCAATCCGACAATTAACTAAAACTAAAAACTAAAAGAGATTTTGCAAAAACCTCTGTACAATAAATCGAGTTTAAAATATCTCACAGAATTGAAGAAACGGCAAAGCGATTAGTTTGCTCTACTAGGTCTAATTTCCTCTATTACGAATAAAATACGCAAATAAACAGAACAGTGACGATCAAGACGGTTCCTAAATGTAGCCGCCGCTGCCGCTACCGCTGAATAGAGACGAGCTACTCGAGAGACATAGAAGCGCTAGAAGATCAAAGAGTCCATCAGGAGATCAGTTTCCCGAGCGAAAAAAGATAACAAGGCACTAGACAAGTTTTCAGGGAGCTGTACCCATCAAGACGATATCCGTTGCCCGGAAGTCAAAGAGAGCTTGAAATAGGATTTCGAGTCAAATAATGTTTCTATTGTGTCCCTTATACCAGATCACACCCCCTCCGCCCGTCCGTCAGCAGCAATAAAGTTAAAAGATCAGAAGGTACACGTGGGAAGTGAGTACGAGTCGCTTGAATCTGGTAGACACAAATTAACTATATTATATTTTTTGTTGCCCTAAAAAGAGTAAATTTCCTTCTTATTATTACTAACTATTTTACCACATAAATGACTGTGTTTCATTGTAATAATAGCATTCATAAACGGGTCAATAACTTAGGAACTTTGGAGTAGAACACATGTAAGAGTAAATCATATGTAAGAGTAGAACACATGTAAAATATCATCAAAAATACATAATCGTACAATATTAGAAAAATTGTTTACAAGAATTAAAATGAAAGCAAAATTTATTTAAACTTACGCATTTCAGAAATGAATCAGTTATATAATTTTTGTAATAAATACGGACATTTATTGATAGACCAAAAAATTAAAGTAAATTCATCATTTTGCAGACATTTAAAACATGCGGAGTTTCTTCAGTGTCAACTAATTTATTTATGGTGCAACAAGTTTGTTGCACCAAAAGTGCATCAAGTTCGCTCGTTCGCTGGAAAGAATATTTTGAAGTACTAAAATGCAACACCATCGTAGAAGATCTCGTATTGAATAAGACACCACAACGGTTTCGAAGGGTGCCCTAAACCAAATAACAAAGTCATTATTGAAGAAACAATTTGATCTGTCGAAAGCTTTCTTTACTTTATCTTTCTTTTCTTTACTTTACCTGTCTGACAGAGCTAACATCCACGAAAAGAATCACCATTGCATCAGCTCTGCTAGCATTGTTATTGTACGTCTTAACAGCAGCGCAATTGACGATCTCTATATTCGGATGAAAACTAAGATCATTGAGTATAAAACGGTTATACTTTACAATTATTAGGCATTGGAAACACCCTAAGACCTTAGAACTACATCATCAATACTGTGTATGTTGTATTTTTTACCGCAATGTATTAAATAGATCACGTAAAGTTTGCATTCTCGATAATCGATTACTCAAACCGATCTTGTTCTCAGAAATAAAAGCATGTAACTTAAAGGTTGTCCAAAAGTCAGAGTAAAATATAAATAAGAATACTTTAAATTTTTATCTGAAGCAATGTATTGCTGAACAAAATACATGCTAGAAAGCGCAGAAAATGGAGGAAAAAACTAGACGATGGATCCCTACAATTTAAAGTTGCCCAAAGCTTAGCAGTGGCAGTAAAGATACATTGAAAAAACCGATATATTCATTTATTTCATTCTATTCCCGCAGGAAATACGTCATTTTTACTGAAGATCGTGTAATTAAAGGAATAAACATTTCAGTCATCTCAGAACCTCCATTTGAGCAATCTCAAAGACAATTAAACTATTCAGTAATGCTGAAGTGTGCTAATAAGAATAAAAAATACCTTCCACCTTCTACATTCTAATATTAGTTAATTTTATATTTGCAATATTTAAAATAATCACTTTAAAATCCCCGTTCCTTGACATCACTTACATCACTTACATCACTTACATCATTTACATCATTTACATAATTTACATCATTTACATCATTTACATTAACATCCATTTCTCATGGAAAATGTTATTTAATTATGCTATTTGACTTTCCGTCGTAGTTTGCAAGTAGCCTATATATATTTATTTAAAATATTTCACATACATTACCTACAACATACTTTAATTGAAAATCCATGTGAAACACAATCGAAATAGAAATTTTATTGCTTTGATAACAATTTTTTTAATATATCAATTAAACTTTTCAATACTTTTGTTTTGTTATAGTTTTATTTTAGATAAAATAGGAATGTACATAATAAAGTCAATTTGTGAATTTGGCTTCTGTAATCATTAACACATTAAACATATAGTCGGAAATTAACCTTAATTGTTACTTACGCTTTTGTTTATTATGAACCTTTACAAGGTAAAAATTATTTAAATATTTAACATAAAAATTGCTATTTGTTATTAGTATAATTTTCAATTACTTTTTTATAACAATAATAATTTGAAAAGAATTAGTTTGAATTTTTTTAATAAAGCGGTTTTTAATAATAATCTACTAGGCTGTTTAGATATTCTAGAAATACTTTACTAAAAATTCATATTTTTTAATATAATTTTGTTCCATATAAAGAAACATCTATCCATGTCACAAAGTATTCTTCTTTTAAATGCAAATACTCCTATAAGCATGCATCGACGTTAAAAAATATAATCCTCACTCATTTTCAATTTGTAAGCAATTTCTTCTAGTTTTTCATATATGAAATATCTCTCACACCCTCCTTTCGCACGTATCATCTTCTCGTGGCAATAATATGGGTGACAAACGCGCTGCAGGTTCGTGGTCACTACGGTGAAGAGAAGATGCCGAAGAAGAAAAGAAAAGATATAGAAGACGGCGAAGGTAGTCGCTCGGTCTATCGCTAAGACTGAGAAAAGGTGATCCTGAGTTTCAACGCCTCCACCCTCCCCGACACTGAACTCATATACACCATAAACATTACCTCACCCCCCTTTCCACCCATCCACCCCTAATACCATACGCTATGTTCTTGTCCTATTCGATTTCTTTTCCGCTTCAGTTAAGAAGAGAGTTTTAAAAAAATGTATCGAGAAAACTCAGACAAATATCAGTAGAAAGAAATAAGTAATTGGGTCTATTTTGAATGGTTAAAGCAGGAGCAGAATGTGGGGTCACACTTTTGGGTATGCTGTATGTCAGCAGAATGTGGGGTCACACTTTTGAGTATGCTGTATGTCAGCAATGGTTTGTTCATTGCCTATAGTATACGGAACATCTACGGAAACCGGAGAAGTCCTTGTCACATAACTGGCTGAGCGAATTAACATAGTCGAAATATTTGCTGTTTAATATTTGTTGTCAGAAGGGTTAATAGGTTTAATCTTTTAATTCGAATTATATAAATTAAATGAAAAAGAAATGGTGTTCAAAACTACTTAAACATCGAAAGGGGTGATATACAAAAATATCCTGTATTAGTTAAATTATATTCGGATTTTAATATGTTGTTTACACGATATTAGAAACATAATAAGGACATATAATCCACGTAGTAGCAAAAAATGATCTTCTCATTAGCGAGATAAAAATTATGTATTAATTAGTTATTATAAGTCAAATATTTACCAAATATCAACCAGAAAATTACCACATATGTCATACATTATTCTCTTATTATTGAAATATATTCTATATAATATTAACTTTTTATTAATATAGTTAACTTATCATTGATTGTTAAAAAATAATTTTCTTAATCCATTCAATAACCAAATATTAGTCTTAGAAAAAACTTATTAACCAGATGTTAGCCACATATTAACCAGATGTCTGCCACATTTTAACCAGATGATGACCAAATATAAGCCAGGTGTTAACTACATATTTGTGGTGAATAGGACCTGATGTTAACTAAATATTATCCACTTATTTCGCAAGTATTTCTAAAATGAAAAATATATTTTAAACACCGCATCTGTAAGTTGATGTTGGTATGATATTATGTTGTAATATATTATTACGTTTTTAGTATTAAAATTAATCAAGTAGCATCATCTAGATAATATTAATCCGTTCTATTAAAAAATAATAACTTAAATTGATCATAGTGTATTTCTTACCACATTACTTAAGATTCATTTAAAATATTCATAACTAAAATGCAATGTATGTTACGTAACGTTTAATATGTTTAGTCTATTGCATAAAAGTGAAATATATTAAACTGATTAATCGGACATTTTACCACAAGAGACACATACTATATATTCAATTTGACTACAATAGTTTTAACTATGTGTTTATTATAGTTTTGATTATAGTAATACTATACATTTTTTTATTTTGACTAAATCTTAAGTAGACTATAATAGTTTTAAAATGTGTCTTTTATTTGTGATTTGATAAAAATATTATACAATGTTTTAGTAAAAAATATCAAATGGTTGGGAAGATAATGATATATATAAATGAAATACAAAATATTCATTTTTTATAACCATATTACATTTTAACTGATGATAAAAATTAAATAAAAAACGACTAAATTATTGCAAAACATTAATTATTAATTATAACATTTAGATTATAATATTCGCAATGTATATTTAAATAGTCAAGTCAATTTTGAAAAACACTCAAATCCGAGATTTAAAAAAAAATTATGTCATCACTACTTTCCTAAAAAAATTGTGTAAAGTTTATCCGCCCTCCACCCCCCTCCTGCCTGTCAATATAATTTTGTTAGAATTGATGATTCGGCTTAATTCTAACAACTATAAAATTTCAGATACTGGCACAAGTAATTATCACGTTACTATGGCCTAGTTTTTTAAAAAAAAGAGGTTTTTCAGATGAATGGAAATTAACATGTACAGTGATCTGTTTAACAATTGTTTAGAACATCCAGAAAGCAAATTAAATAATAAATGAATTACACTTCAAACAAAGTTAAAACAAAGTTGTACAGTAAGTCACATATTTATATGTAACAAATATACTGTATATATTCACTGAGTTAGATTGAGGTTAGATGCGTCGATGGCAAACATATGTTAATCATAAATAATATCAATATCAATAACTGATAACTTTTACATTTGGGAAATAATTACAAATTTATAATTTTCGGCCTTTTTATATAATGAAATGTCTTACCAAGCATACATTTCTAGTACTTTAAGCGCTCAAATACAAAATACAAAAATAAAGGTCTTGATTAATTATACATTGAAATACATAAGTTATTGAAATTATTGAAATTATTGAAATTATTGAAATTATTGAAATTATTGAAATTATTGAAATTATTGAAATTATTGAAATTGAAATCGTTTTCAAATTTAAGTACGTAAATCATTCCTTTTCGTCGTTATATATTAAGAAATAAAAACTTATCGCTGAATAAATTTTAATATTGTCGACATAATCAAAAAATGATAAAATTATAATTGCAAATTTACAAAAAAAATTACAATTTTTTTTACAAAAAAACCTTAACCGCTGGAGATTTTCTTTTTGCCTGGAGGAACATTGCAGATAAGTATAATGATATAATTTATGCAGTGACATTTAAATGATAGACTCATAGAACTCTACGCTCAACATTAATAGTGGCGTAATTGCCGAAATAAATTGTTTACATTTATGACAGTGAAGTCCCCTTGTGAAACTGATAAACCAACTAATTGTTTATTATTTTCATGAAATGTACGTGACACAGTGTAAGTGGGTGGATGAAAGTGGATACATATTACAAGCTGTGCTGTATATGTACGTATGTTATAACAAGTTAGAAGTCAAGTTTATCATCAAACAAATATAAGTGGCTTAAAGCTTATGACGAATGCTATACAATGTATGTAAGACATCAGTATTGTTAAATGTATATATATATATACAATGTGAATAAACGCTACATAGACAAATGATAAACAATTATGTAAATTATGATTAATAATTGAATAATAAATAAGATATAAGCATCCCAAATGCTACTATAAAATTAGTAAAAGAACATTTAATTAATTGTAGTCATTTAAATAATAAAAATGGGAGCAAAATACACTTACTGACTCTAAAAGATCGAGTGGTAATACATTGATTACGTAAAGCGCACAATACAATGTGTCCACTGCTGGCGAGCTATTACAGTCTATGTACGTTGTTTATCCATAACATCATATTGACAACATTTTATGATGGAAGAAAGAATACGTATAAAGGTTTGTTTCAACTTGAAAAATAGTTGTTGCGATCAAAGGGATTGAAGCCATTCCAGTTTAGCAGAATCAGTTCATCCAACTATTTATAATAGTTTATTTAAAGGAGAAATGTGTTTCTGAATTCATTTATTACAGCTATATTAATATTCAAAGAATTTCATGTTACAAAAAATATGTACACTTGTGAAAAGTTGATGATCTGATGATCTGACATTGTTTAACATTCTTGAGTCTGATAAAATACAAAAGAACATATTCGACGTTGCCTTCCATTTAACAAAATATTTTAAATTAACTTAAACCTGAATCTAGATAAAATTATTGAAAATTATATGACTAAACGAAAAAATGCACTGATTAATCTGTAATTTTTACAAATGGGGCACAGGAAAGTTTTTAATACAATAAATAAATTTTTTAATCAATCACTAATTATATTAGATTTTGATAAATATAATTATTTGTTGGTATCTATGTAGGAACTTATGACATATCTATTGGTATCTATGTAGGAACTTATGACATATATATTGGTATCTATGTAGGAACTTATGACATATATTGGTATCTATGTAGGAACTTATGACATATATATTGGTATCTATGTAGGAACTTATGACATATCTATTAGTATTTATGTAGGAACTTATGACATATGTATTGGTATCTATGTAGGAACTTATGACATAATATGTATTGGTATCTATGTAGGAACTTATGACACAATATGTATTGGTATCTATGTAGGAACTTATGACATAATATGTATTGGTATCTATGTATAGGAACTTATGACATAATATGTATTGGTATCTATGTAGGAACTTATGACATATGTATTGGTATCTATGTAGGAACGTATGACATATGTATTGGTATCTATGTAGGAACTTATGACATATATATATATATATTGGTATCTATGTAGGAACTTATGAAATATCTATTGGTATCTATGTAGGAACTTATGACATATATTTTACAGATTATAAAAACATATTACTAGATAACATATAACCAACATATTAAGAAAAATACTAGCTTTCCAAAGGATATTTATTCTGATAAAATAAATATATATTTTCGTCCTGTAAAAAAATTTAAAAAGATCTTATTTAAATGAATAAAATATTTACTTTTTAAACTTTGACACTAAATGTAATAAAAATGCAATTAACTACATTCTATTCCATTCCTCAAAAACATCCCCTAAACAATTATTATTTAAAGATGTGAAAGAACCAAAGTCATTATTAAATATTTTGCAACAAAATGTTACAATAATATAAAGGTAATTTTAAGGAAAAACAACATTTGGGTCCGATTTCCAGAATAATAATAAAGTATTAACATCAAATCACAAATAATGTATTGAAAATGTTTAAAAATCCGGAAATTCCTTTTACTCTATAAACCAGATCTGTTGTGATAAGAAGGCAAGTCAAACCTGTGGATCTAAAATGCAACAGTATTAGTTAAATTTAATAGTCAAAAACAATAAAGGACAGACCAGATAAAAAATATTAACACATCTAATGATTACATTGATTCTATTTTAAAAAAAGGAAGAGGTAACTAAACAAAGCCCTTTTGGATCCTCAGGGGCCTCTTAAACGTTTATGTACAAACACCATCACCCCTACCTTAGTTTAGCATCTAATTATCTCATATGTATAATACTATGTAAACTGTAGTGGAAGTAAAGTAGTTTCAGTTGAATTTACATTAATGAAGTATACTGTCATCATATTTCTAAGAAATGTCACTAGATTCGACTATATGTACTGGCCATTATCCGTGGATGTTCCCAAATTACAAATAATAACAAAAATGGATTAAAAATAATCATTTAAATGAAATAGATGCATACAAAATACAAACCTGAACAAAATACATTTATTGACTCTAAAAGATGGAGTGATAAGTCATTGATTAAGTAAAGCGTACTGAAACAGCATACAGCGTATCATACGCTGATGACCTACGATATAGTCTATTGTATGTACGTTGTTAAAGATTATATTGACAACATTTTGCGATGTAAGAAATAATACGTATAAAGGTATTTTTTTATATTTTGTTACAATATGTAAGTAATATAACTTTTCATAAATATATGTTATATATTTAGTATTAAAATCAAATGAAATGATGACAAAGGGTACATTGAGGCAATGTAAACTTACACATTAAATAACAGCGTTTTCATTCACAATTGTTTAACCTTATTACCAGTAATATGTATTATATTATATATTATATATTATATATTATAATACATTAGTTGAGTAATTATTGTAATAAATCGAATTGAATGTGTTAGCATGTAAAAACATACAACATTATTTCATCAATTTGAATATATTTATCTACAGAATGATAAAAAAATTACCATCGTCGTAATCTTTATACATCATAATTCTTATATTTAAAATTATTAGAAAATGAAGCGCATGTTATTATTATTATTAATTCATATGATTAAAATGCATATATGTAAAATATAGTATGATACATTTCAGAAAAACATACAAATCCATAGAAATATCATGAAAATCGATCATATGTATTTAGCCGGAAGTGTTTCAATCAAATTATTCTTTGGCTCATCGAAGAAGCGTCGAGAAACAATTTAGAAAATGACAAAAATTTGTCTACTTTGACCTCTTACTCTTATTATTTTTGAGGCATTAATTTATCAGAAAATATTTCAATCGTTGTCTATATACTATATAACTGTATACGACAACAATTTACTCAATTTTGTTATATAGTTCGATGACAACATTACAGTAATGGGGCGCTAGAGAAAGAGAGGGAGAGATAATCAGGAGCTAAAGACATGTGGTGTCAGTTGCGAAAAATGGTCGATCGAATTTGTCCATAACTGCATACATTGGGCTAATAATATGATTTCAATCGAGAGATTATCTTTCATACTGTGAGTAATTAGTCTTACTTTCTCATTTGAGTTTTGTAATTAGACTCTCCCTGTGGAAATATTGTCTAGATTATGATCGATCACTATTTTATATTTCTATCATTGGATATGATCGTCTGAATTTACATATCTCTTTCTATACATTGAAAATTAATACGCAGAAGCTAGAATGTCCCAAAAGGTTGTGCTATTTATGAAATTAAAGTGGTCTTTATAAATTTGTGCAATCTATTAAATTATAAAGACTATATTGAAATTTAGGCTTATTCTGATAATTATTTCTGAATGTTCATTGCAAAATGAAGTTCTAAATGTTCTGATTATATATTATATAGATACCATTAGTATGTGATTTTTTAATTTACAAAAAAATTGTTTTCTTCTGATTACAGATGGATACTCGATTTAACATAGATTATTTTTCTAATCAACGGTTTTATTATAAAATCGATGTAATATACATAATACTCGTAATAATGGTGACATACAATTATTTACATGGTTATGTAATGGCTATATTGTAATAGTAATAATATTTCCAAAAGTTGTATAAAGTTATTCAGGAGAGTTAAATAATATTTTCTATTCAGTTTTAAACGTAACATAAATCTTAGTAGCGTGATACAGAAAAGTTGATCCCGTCAATAAAAATACAAATTCAAAACTGTTCAAACTTTAAACATAATGTTATTTTGTGTTTTTTAGGTTTTTATTGAATAAAACGTGTTTCAAAGCAAATTTGTTTAAACAAATAATATTGTGATGTGTGTTTTCTTATAAGTATGTATTTTTAAATACTAAATTTGTCCAAAAACATGTTTTAAGAGAATCGAAATTTATTATAAATTCATATTTTCTCAAATAGTAACTAAAAATAATACTTTTAAAATGAATTCAATTAATAAGGTACTACACAAGTTTAATTACTAAGGATAAATATTTACTGCATTTACATTCATAGATTATAATCTATGAATGTAAATGCTGTAAATATGTATCCTTACTAATTAAACTTATATAGAATTTAAACTTCTAAATTAAACATTCAAAACTTCTACATAATTGGGTGTATACAATGTACACGTAATTCTATAATAGAAATCGAGGGTAACACTTTATTGTAAAATTGAACAGAATGCTTTTTTGGATTGACGTTTGTATTATCTTATTATGCCATATCTTAACATGATTTTTATAATGGAGTTCCACATTTGAAAACTTAAATCAATAATAATATATAAAAATAGGGTCTCTAAAAGTGTCAACTTCAAAAAGAGGAGAAACGCTTTTGGAGAAAAGTAAGTGCACTATAAGAAATGGTTTAGAGGAGTGTTAGGCTAAATTACAATATTTAAACATTCGACTATTTCTAGAAATTTATATGTTTTGTTAAGAGTTCCATTCAAAGCTTACTAAAATGTTATAAAATATAATTTCCAATTAACACAAGTTATTTGCTAAAGGAAAACTTTTGCGGTTAATGCCTGATGTTTAATAAGTAAATAATTGATCATATGTTATGTTCAGCAATCCCTGCACTTCTAGTTTGGGACCTTTCCACTGACCATTATAAATGTAAGTTGTAAGCCTACGATGCTGTCTATGTATCGGTATCAAGCAAACAGAAGAACAAAAAACAGAAAGCAACAACTTACCAGAGTAGATAAGATGTTAATTGAGCCGATACAGACACTACAAAGTCAAGAGAATGATTTCGCTATTTAAATCCAAGTAATGCTTTATTTGTCTCAAGTTTATTATCGAAAAAACACTAGTAACACTTCTTATTTTGAAAAAGTGATCCAATGAAAAGTGAACAATACGCGTCGGTGTTTCCGTTTGTTTTCCTGTCAGGAAAGTTACCAAAACCGAAACGGGAGCGAGAAAGGAGGTGATTAGTTACTCCACAATAAAACAATTGAATACCGAAGACTAAAGGGGAGAGGATAGTAGCCTGTTAATATACCAAACCACTGAACGCCTAACTGAAAGAAATAAAACTCCCTGCAACCATTCAAATTTCTGCTCCTCCAATTGGTGAATGCATTCAGGCTGTACAGCATCAATTGACGGGTCACAATGACCCAACTCTCCTACTTTTATTTTCCTCTCTCTCTCTCTTCGTTTTCCCCTCTTCCCACTTCTCTTTACTTTTCTACAGGCAGCATAAAATCCCATTTTACAATCTTCCCTTAGTCAACTTCCGAGTTTTCATTTTCCTTCTCCTCGCCATCCCTGGCTCCCCACACACCTTACGTCAACTCAAATTCTGTCGATTTAGACGGCATACCGGTGGCCGTGCAGGTGTAGGTAGGACTGTATATGTAGGAGGTAGACGTAGGGTATCCGTATAGCCAGCCATAGGCGCGTGAAAAGTAGCGGAGCGGGGGTGAGTGGGGGGTGGTAGGCTTGGCCACCCACTAGCGGGAAGATTTCGTCTTCATTCCTGAGCTAGAGTAGAGAGTTAGTTAACTGATGGAGTTTGGAAGACAAATTTAGCTAAGTTGTAACTTTAATCTAAGCGAGTTACTTCTTTATATTCTTCTCTCTGTATTTCTCTACATAGCTTCCTTCCCTCATCTCTCCTTCTTCCTTCATCAATGAGACAGGGTCGAACAAACAGCTATTTATGACAAGTTTAAATAGATTCACATGTTGATGTGGACGAGGAAGCTTGTTTTCTATTCATAACTCAATTGGGAGAGTTATTCCACATGTTATTTTAATTTCTGGCCTCGGTATTTGTATTGCCCTAAATAATGTTGACTTGATTATTCTTCTAAAATAGTATTTTTGTTAATTTAGGTTAATTTTATTATTTCTATTCGTGATGTTAGCATTCATATTTTCGTTATAGTACACATTGTTATTTTAGCTGTTAAATAAACTTGTTTATGATATAATTCTGGTAAACAATTTTAATAACAAATAAAAATATACCAGTCGACTAAAAATATATAATACAAATTTAAATTGTAAATTATGCTACGACAAAGATGGCCAGTATAGGAAGAGTGGATTCGACCGCACCTCTTGACCTTTGACAATGACTTTGATCCCCCCACCCCCCAACCCGTCCATAGACGTTTTTTTAAAATGTCATAAAAAATACCATTAGTATATCTAGAAAAATCGTTAATAACTTATTAATCTACAAATATAAATGTAGTTGTCTTTATTTTATAATATCTTTGTTTTATATCATAATTATTTTTCCTTACATAATTAAAAAAAATGAAATTATAATCTTCACACATGTGGAATGCAATACATTATATAATTTCACAAATTGGCTTGCATAATAATATTATGTACCCCAGATATGTGGCCAGTTCATGTACCCCAGATATGTGGCCAGTTCATGTACCCCAAATATGTGGCCAGTTCATGTACTCCAGATATGTGGCCAGTTCATGTACCCCAGATATGTGGCCAGTTCATTGGCTCCAGATATGTGACCAGTTCATGTACCCCAGATATGTGGCCAGTTCATGTACCCCAGATATGTGGCCAGTTCATGTACCCTAAATATGTGACCAGCTATTTGGCTCCAGATATGTAGCCAGTTCATGTACCCCAGATATGTGGCCAGTTCATGTACCCCAGATATGTGGCCAGTTCATGTACCCCAGATATGTGACCAGTTCATTGGCTCCAGATATGTGACCAGTTCATATACCCCAGATATGTGGCCAGTTCATGTACCACAGATATGTGGCCAGTTCATTGGCTCCAGATATGTGACCAGTTCATATGTACCCCAGATATGTAGCCAGTTCATGTACCCCAGATATGTGGCCAGTTCATGTACCCCAGATATGTGGCCAGTTCATTGGCTCCAGATATGTGGCCAGTTCATGTACCCCAGATATGTGGCCAGTTTATGTTTACCAGATATGTGGCCAGTTAATGGGCTCCGTATATGTGGCCAGTTTTTAGGTAAATGCGCATCGAAATCAAAGGTTTATTTTTTGCATCAAACGTATTTCGACTCTATAAGCTAGCTATATTTATTCAATTCAATTTATTCAATTCGTAAGTGTTTCATTTTATATATTATCTTAATTATTGTAAATATAGCCTCTAATTAAAGCTGTACACAACAGTTTATCTTGAATAATGCTAAAGCCATACGACAGGATAGAAACAGTGAAGCAATTTTTTTTAAATTTAGTTTCATTAACATTTCTTATTATACTTTACAGAAACAATAAGAAACGTTTTTCATTTGCCTCCCACAGTGTTTCTGTAAGATGCTTTCTTATCGTAAATATGTCATTATAAAGCTTATCACACAACTTTACCATTGATGAATTAGCAGAGTGACGCGTAAAATAAGTTATCTATAAGTTACTATTGACTTAATATTTTGTATTATTTATTTGTTAGATTTTCCACATTGTCATTGACTGTTGAAAACACTGCAAAAACGCAATAAACAAAAGATCATTTAAAATATATATATGTTTGAAGTTTCAAGCAACATTAATTAAAACATTATCTTTAAATCACTTCTCAGAATTTTAGATTTTTCAACTTAAAAAAATTTGATTTTAAAATAGCATTTGTAATCTAATATGTAAACGTTTCAAAACTCATTTCGCCAATTATGACATTTAATTATCAAATGAGCTAATTTATTTTCGTAAGACATGGACTGTGCAAAGAAAATTAAGGATTGCTACTGCTAAAATAAGGAAGCAAAATAAGTTATATATAGAAATATTCCGACAATAAAAAATTAATAAATAGAAAAAGAAAAATAAATGTCAAAATGAATAAACCATGAAAATATTTATATATCTACCAATTAGGGAAATATTTTGAGACTAAAACAATATAAATAAGAAAAAAATCTAAAACAAAATAATAGTAAACATTTTCACCTGGAATATATATATATTGGTAAAATGTTTTTATATATGATCTTATTTTAACAGCAATACTAAATTTATATTAAATTTTGGATAAAAATACATAACTATTATGCAGATTTCGGCAAACTATAGAAGTCACATATAAGTCAGATATAGGTCACATAAATAGTATATGATTTGCACTTCTAGATCCCCTAGTAAGCCTGGAAGGTTAACATTTTTGGAAGAACATAAAAGTAACACATCTTTATCAGTTTCAAAACAAAGTATTTTAAAATTAACTAAATTAAACAGATTTTATTATTTATTTAAAATTAAATTGTTATAAGCTATAGGTATGAATCAAAAGAAAACATATATAATTAAATATTATATGAAACTGATGTCAATATTTATATTGTTGTATATCAGCTTGGTTTAGTATTAAGCTTTTCTGTCATAATAAATACTATAATTTGTAGTAAAAATTAACAGAAATGAAATTACGTAATTATACTTTTAACTTATACTAATAGCCGTTTTCTGTCTGTCTGTCTGTCTGTCTGTTTGTATCTTAAGATGTAGTAGATCCCAAAAGTGACCAGCCTCTAACAAGGAGTTATACATATATTAACCGTGGTTCATGAGAATAACCATCAAACAATATGATATATTTCTATTAAAGCACGTCAATTTTGATGACATTATTGAGATATCATTGAACGGAAGTCATTTGTTAACTGTGTGAAGTTTTACTCAATGTTTTAAATTCTCAGAATATGTTATTATAGAAACCTGTTTAACATTGATTACTGATATTAAATTCTTCTCTTACGCTGTTATAAGATACACACTTATAATATATAAATGATTACATTTGGTAACTGAGAAACATTAATACAAAGTATATCACTCTATTTGATAATATTATGACACCTTGACTTGGAATCAGTAGCACATGCAATCCACTTGAGTGGTTTATCTTATAGGCGCGTCGGCGAAAGTTTAATAATAATATAGTCAAAATTGTTCAAGTCTGGTGATAGTTTGATTTCTATGTTAGACGTGTGTTATCTTATAAAAGCGCATGAGAAGAGTAAACATGTTTTTTTAACTCTTTACCTTATTGTAGTAAAGTAATCAATTGAAAACATGTTTCTATAATAACATATTCTGAGAATTTAAAACATTGAGTAAAACTTCACACAGTTAACAAATGACTTCCGTTCATTGATATCTCAATAATGTCATCAAAAGTTATGTATGAAATGATGTAAAATTGCTTATTCTTATGAACCACGGTTGATATATGTATAACTCTATATTCTATTAATTGACTAACAACATTTTAAAATTTTGATTTGTAAAATATGTATTCAATTATTCAATAATTTATACACTACCCTAAACTTTCATAATAGCAAACGTTATTATCTGACTTAGTTTATGAAAGATAAAATAAATACATTTATTCTTGTTTTTGCTCAATCTTATATATTTCTAAACTAATTCTACAATACAATAAACCTTTCATAAAATAAATAATTAGTGTTAATGAATTTACTCAATGGTATAATATTAATTTTTGTTCATTCAGTGAGTAAATATTGGCAGAAGTAAATGTAATAATGACATTTAATATTTATTCATATTAAATACCTAAATGTAAGGCGTTGGATAATAACATGTGTCGATTTTAATTTATTAAAAAAATTATATAGAGTCTATAGTACTCCTTCCTCTATAACCATAAAACGTGTCAAGCAACTAATAAAATTATAAAAACAAAAATAATCAAGTTAGGTAATTGTTTTATATATCAATTTTTAAAAACTATAGTGTTAATTATCACGCGCTTTACATATGTGTTAAGGTATTTTATGAATTGAACAAAAATGTTGTGCATATTGCTTCATGGATATGTTTCTTACATGATCAAAATTATTAAAAATATTACAAACTTAATATAAATGTGTAAACATGTGATTTACATATTAAATATAATACTTTTAATATGTTAATACCTTTAAACGCCAAAATATTAGATAATTATTTAGTTATTTAATTGATGAATTATTTAGTTATTTATTATTTTATTGTTGACTTATTTGATTATAGAATACCATAAATAAATTAACTAAGAACGATAATTATATTGATCAAATTTAGTATAATTTAATAGTATTTAAGTACTAGGATAATAGTTGAAGTGATTATCGACGGAATATTTAATTAAATTGCAAAATAATGAATTATTGAATTATTGAATTATATAAATATTTAATAACTTAATTATTTTATTTTATTACTGAATTATTTAATTTAATTTAATTATTGAATTATTTAATTTAATTATTGAATTATTTAATTTAATTTAATTATTTAATTATTTTATTGAATTATTCAATTATTTATATAATTCAATAATTCAATAATTCATTATTTTTCATAATTTAATAAACAATTAAATTAAAGTGCATATATATATATATATATATTAATATATATATATATATATATTTATATAATATTTGGTTAAATATACATATGAAATTCAATAATTAAGATAAAATAAGATATAAATAACATTAGGGGTTACATATAATACTGTTATTATTAATATTAAATAACAATTATACTTAAATTAAGTTGAGATGTAACAATTAAATTAAAGTGCGTGTATATATAATTATTACTATTAAAATCAATACAATAATTATATATATACTAAAAATAATTAAATAATAGTAAAATTACAGCATTAGTCATTGTCATATATAATTAGGGTAACATATAAATAACATTTAGGGTTACATAATATATGTATATAGTTAAGAATAATTATAATTATAATATATAACAATTAAATTAAGTTAAGGTTCGCAAAATATAATAACAAGTAAAACTACTTAATTAAAAGTCAACTGAACAGTTTATGTAAAATATTAATCTATTTCGATTATATAAATATTATGTTCTATTTCATCAAAATACTCTTTTAATAATTTGCTATGTCTTCCCGATCAATTTATATTTCTATTTTTTAAATTGAATTGTCTTCCATTAACTGCCATTACTGGTTTGTCTGAAAAAATATTTTAAAGTTTACTGATTATTGAATTCAAGTTTAATTATCACAAAATAAAACTCTATATATACATATATATATATATTGAATAAAATGCTGCTAAAATTAATATATTTAAATGTTACATCTAATTTGATTAGTATGTAAAATTAATGATATAGCAAAATGTATGTATTATTTATATACTGTTCAGTTTTATGCTAATTAAATTACGGTTTATCTTTAGCTTTGAAATAAATTTAATAAAATCTCCGAATCCAATATTGGTTTTTCTTACTTAACCAGCTGCATCAACATCTTCATCAATCATCTCATTATATCATTTACAATTTAAGGAGGATACTATAATCCACATTGTTTTAACCCTTCTATAGCGCACATAGGGACACAGTGTCCCGGGTGCTATAAAAATATGAATTTCTCTGAGTTGATTTTATTTTAAGCAGTGATTTTTTAAGACTTTTACACCATAAATGTTTGGGACATTTTGAAACATTATCTGAGTTCCTAGTTGCTTTGATTACATTTTTATATCGATTTTACCATACGATGTCAAAAACTACAAAATTGAATTTTCAGATATTGTGAAGAAGTGATTTTTTAGACATGCTAATTTACCCTATACTATCGGTTTCTCACTCACTCGATATTGTGGATAGGTAGAGGTACAGGCAGCCGCAATAAATATTATTCTAGTCTTCTTTCCATTTCTCACTCACCTACTGTAAATCGATATTGCTGCATGACACACATACACAAATACACAATATGTACTATACTATACTATTCGTTTCTCACTCACTCAATATTGTTGATAGGTATAGGTACAGGCAGCTGCTATAAATCGTATACTCCACTATTATTCTATTGGCTAACACAGTAAAATAGAACTACTAAAGTATGCTGAAGAATATTGAGAGGTAGTAGGTATATTACAGCACTGCTATCACAAATATTCATTCATTTGTGTGGCTATGGCATTTGCACAACGTCTACCACGAGCTGCGCGCCCTAATCATGACAATCTAATCGACAGACATGTGTTATTCGTTGATGGAGATGATGATGAAGCTGTTGATGATACAGATTCCGAAGATGGCGAAGATGTTCTTGAAAATGAGGAAGAAATTGTGTCAGATGAAAACGAGGAAATCGAAGAGCAACAAGGACCCATTGATGAACTAATCGGACGTGATGGGACTGTGTGGCAGCGTCAACCTCCAGTAATGCGCCGTGTTCGCCGAGAAAACATTATTCGCGAAAGAGGAGGTCGTCCAGCGCCTCATACAAACAACGCCACCAATTGTGTAGAAACCTTCGATATATTCTTTACCGATCAAATGATAACACTTATTGTGCGATATACAAACCTTTACGCGAGGCAATTTCCTGGTGATTGGTATGCTGACCGCTGGAAGGACACGAATCCAGTTGAACTTCGTGCGTTTCTTGGACTTTTATTACTTCAAGGTATGCTAAAATCATCCGGTGAACCTTTGGAACAACTTTGGAGCCAAGACATTGGCAGACCCATCTTCCGAGCTACAATGAGCCTCTGTCGTTTCAACATGCTACTAAAGTTCATTCGTTATGACGACAAGACTACTAGGCGTGAACGCACGGAACGGGACAAACTAGCTGCCTGCCGACAACTGTTTGAGCTGTTCATGTCGCGCTGTCGTTCCAGCTATTCACCAGGTACTCATGTTACTGTCGATGAAAGAATAGTTGGTTTCAGAGGGAGGTGCGGATTCCGTGTGTACATGTCCTCAAAACCTCAGAAGTACGGCATCAAATTATGGGTTTTCGCAGATGTTGAGACTGGCTACTGTTTCAACGCACAGGTATATCTTGGAAAGCAAGGTAATTTGCCAGAAATTGGTCTCGCTCAACGTGTCGTCCTCGATCTGATTCAACCGCTGTTCAACTCTGGGAGAAATTTGACCGTCGATAATTTCTTCACATCAATCCCTCTAGCCAATGCTCTTTTACAACAAGACCTTACCATAATTGGAACAGTCCGTGCTAACAAGGCATTCATCCCACGAGAAATGCTGAAGAATCCCCGCCGTGATATCGCCAGCTCTATTTTTGGTTTCACAAACAATTTTACTTTGTGCTCATATGTCCCTAAAAAAGGCAAAGTCGTGAACCTTCTGTCTTCTTTGCACCATGATGCTGA
>JAUZND010015274.1:0-27467 GCA_034780555.1 Coelogynopora nodosa | reverse complement strand
CCCCCCCCCCCTCCCGTTCTGCTATTAAATATGATTATAAAGACTACTGGTGCTGCTAGGATTAATAATATCATTATAGTGGAATATTATAAATATATAAGATTCTTATAATTAGAATCTTATAACCCATAATTTTGAAATTTATTCTGTTATTAATTTAATGTTATCACGATATTGTTTTCAAATATTTTCTTAAAATGGTTTGTTTGTTAACGATATATATTTTGTTCAATTCTTGTAGTGTATTGTTTTCTAAATTAGTATGTCGAATCGAAGTAAGTTCGCTTTATTTGTAATGATTAATGACACCATCATATTGTTATATTATTTATGTTATGCTGCAAATATTACTAATTGTATCGTTGTTATATAATACAGTCTAAAGCATTTCATTTTTAAAATAAAAAAAAACAGGACACTCCAAAATTGTCTAAATTGTGTAAAATATAAATTTTCTTAAAAAACTGTTTTCAAGATATAATATTACTTATTTTTAGAACTCAGTACGTAAATTATATATACACAATGTTTCATAACTAATAACTACTCTATTAAAATGCAACTGTTCTATTTTATAATATAAACCCTGGCTACATGCACATACATAAATAAAAAACTTTTTCATGATTGTATTATTCACTTGTTAATAGTATTTATTTTCCAATTAGCAATAGCCAACAATGATTTCTACTAATAATAGGCCCACTATTATAATGGTCTTGTGAGCACGAGCTACTTTTTATGTACATAATCTTTTTACATTATCAAAATGTTATCTATTTTGTAACATAAATATAGGTCTACTTAACGTTTGATTTTTGAACGTTTCAATTTCAATAAAACAAATCTACTAATCAGATTACTTTTATTTTGAAATTTGTATAGCAATACTAATCTTCTTTTGATGATTATAACTTTGAGCATCAATTTATTGTTATACAATAATTATTATGTTTAATTTGTTATTTTGTAACATTCACAATCTTAGAGAAATTTAATTATGTATGAATTTGTTATAATTTTCGAATATTCGAGATATTTAAAAACTTTATTACTTTACTGTTTTGTAACACTTTATTTTTTATCCGAGATTATATTGCACCAATGATATAATTGTTCTCGTAAGCAATGAAAGTTGTCGTCTTTTCATTTCACAACGAATTAACTTTATTTCTGACTCATTGATCATAAAAACATTAAGAAATGTTTAACCAAATGTCTTATATTATATAAAAACAATTATACGATGCTCGTAAATAACATTAGAAAAAAATATTCACGTCGAAGAAGAAATAATAAAATTATATTTTATCAGGATATATAACTACTATTTAAGGCTGATGGTGTAGAGTTTACAAAATATAACGTTTTACTATTTATTTGGCCAATTACTAGAGTTTGCAAGTTTTTTAAAATAATAATTACTAGTCAAAGAAATATGCACAGCTTGGTTTTATATATATATACATTCCATGTATAGAATACTTAATTAATTTAATACTGAACGTATATAACTGCTATCCTTTTTAAAACTTTTAATTATTTTTATTAATTCGATAATACAATTAATTTCGTTTCTAATATGTTGTTTTAAAATTTAAAACTTTTATGGTGGGAATGCATGTTACATTTTATGGGGTCTAAAGAACCTAGTTTAGGGGTGATAAAGGACCTACTTTAGACCTGCTAAATTATTGAGGCTACAGTAAGGAAATACAGCCCCATGCAGATACAACGGCTTCGGCGAGAATGTTTGTTTGTCTTTTGTTAGATAAAATAACTCAAAATAGTTAAATTATTCTGTTTATAAAATAACTCTAAATAGAATGCAAAGTTGAAAATGTGCAATTCATTGAAAATTAGTATCTTAACATATATTTTAATGTCATTCATACCAAAAATAAGTGTCTATTAATATGATAAATTTCAAAACCGGAAAAAAATAATGTCGATCCATATTTGTTTTCTTAATTAGTATATAATAAATTTTTGCCTAATATATAATCTTTTCTTGTTTCTTTATATTTACGTTATATTCATTGTACATTCAATGTTTACCAAAATAATATAGAATATGGACTTACATCATTATGTTTACCGTTTTGATAATAAGTTTTCAAATTGTTAGGCTATTGTTTTTACTTCAAAATTATATACCAATATCGTATAATAAGAAGTATTAATAAAAAGTAGAATTATAGCTATTTATTTAGATATGCAATAATCTATGCAATATAGTTATAGTTATAAATAAATGAAGAATTGGATGTGTTGTCGAATGTTTGGCTACAATTCAAATGATTTTAAAAAATGGATAGGATTTTTACGATTTTTACGATTATTCTCTTATTTTTCTATAATTATATAAGTAATATATTTTTAATTATTAAGCTTAAAATAAATGAATATAAATTTTATAAATATGAATTGTTAAATAAGCCGTTAACCCTAAAATACAAATACATTGAGGTTCGCATCCAAATGATAAAGCTAATTTTTAATTTTACGCCTTAACATGATTTTTTTATTATTAAATGTTATATTTATTTAAAACGCGTTATATTTTATTGTTAGGCAATTTTTAAGACAATATTAGGAAAAGATCGCTAAAAGATTGCAGATCACAGATCGCGTTTAAAAGAACTTTTTAAAAATATCTGTGACAAGAAAAACAAGTGACCTTGGGTTTTATTTTCGCAACTTTTCAAATTTGTTGTTTACCCTTAGTTACGCTTTTGAAAAATGTTTTATAAATTATTATTACAGTATAATCCGCTTATAACAAGATTGAAGGGACCGTAGGAATTTGCTTGTTATAATCGATGCTTGTTATATCCGAGGTACTACAAATTTGATGTTATGTAATCATTAAATGTACATAACAATTAAACATGAGCAATGTGATATTTTGTATCTTGGTTTATTACATATTTAACTACTATGTATATAATGTACTCTGCTCTGTTTAATGCAGTCTATTGTGATTGGCTGAATGGCAACTATGAAATAATAAATCAATAAATTATGCATTGATCAATACTCTGCATTGTTTTATGCTGTGTGTGTGAGAGATGATAATGGGAAACACAGCTATACTTGTTATAAGCAGGTGTAATTATGTGTAGGGATTGAAAAATCTGCTTAATATAGCCAGATTGCTTGTTATAAGCGAGGTTTCTGTAATGTATTTTGATACAAATTTTGTTGGGACCATAGAAGGTTGCTTGTTATAAGCAAGTTCTTGTTATAAGAAGATTATACTGTATATTACATATTTTTATATTATGTATTTATATTTTATTAATTACATAGAAATTACAGTACCTACTCATTTCTTATTGTGTTCCAGAAAATTATATTCCTCATTGATGGTTATCAATCTATGACATTTCAATTGATACATTGCAGTTATTAGATGCATACATCTGTTTTTACTTCACTTTTTTGAGGGAGGAAGATAAGGTCCTGTACTTATCATGAGTTGTGGAAATCATGTGGAGATAAAATTGTAGTACTGAGTCTAAAGCACAAATTTTGGAAATTTGGCCTCTTCTTTGTGCAAAGTCTATGACAGACAAAGGAGCTGCAAAAAAGACAAAACTAAAAGAGTACCTTTTCTATCATTGAAAACATTTTTTGTTGGTTTTGCACTTCTATGAGGCTATTTTTCTTCTATGCACTTCTATGAGGCACTTCTTAAACAATATGTCATCATGTTTCAAACATCAGATCCCATAGCACATCTTCTTCATGATTAACAATCAAAGCTCCATCAACAATTTATGGTGTGTTTTGTGAAACCATAGTTAATTCCAAAAACAAGCAAAGATCTTGTTGTACCATTAGAAGACTCCACTTTACTCCATCAGCATCTTTGATTCATTGGAAAAAAGACTTGCCAAATATTAGATAAACTTAATATCACATCAAAAACTGCCTTCATGACCAATGTCAATAGCTATAAAGTTGACCTCAAGCAAATAGTGTTAGATGTACAAATGGCACTTGATGAGATTTTATATGTGTGGGTTTAAAAGTATTTAAAGCTGTAGCACAAAACAATTTGAGGCCAATCCCTGTATTGACCAATAACTATTCAGATTCTATACTTGGATATATTGAGCTTCTTTTCACATGAATTAACACTGAAGCTGTGAGATGATTATCATGTCATTTTAGGTCATATAATGATTATTTAATTAGGTCAGACCTTCAGACCCCAAACAAGTACATTTATATTTTAGTATAATTTTATTTTAAAATATTTTAATTTTGACATGTCATCATATTTATTATTAAATTATAATAAAAATGAAATTTTTATTACACAAAAGATTGTTAACTGTTGTTATATGCTTATATTTTCATATTAACAACACAATAATAAAAAATTATTGTATTATTAGTAATTACATATATAGATCAAAAACTCATATGCATTATTATTGTTAACTAACTTATTTGTCTTTATAAGGTTTATATACTATGTAACCCCCTGAGAACCCTTGAATTTAGTCTGAGAACTTAAAAACCCTTGAATTTACCCATGACCCATGGCATTGAAAACCCTTGAATTTTTGTTACATTTTTTCATTTTTTACATTAATTTTTCCAATATAACTACTTACATAAATATTTTCTAAGTAAATATTTAAATTTTGTCAAAGTCTGTCTTGGAAATGAAGACAAAGGGAATAATCTCAGATCTACAAGTTATGAGACTTAAAACTTGAATGAGATAGTTTATAACAAATGTAGTAAAAAAAATCAAACTAAAATCTCTGACAGTAATGTGGATACCAAAGAGACAGAATTGAAAGAACTAGTTGAGAGATTCATACATATTTGTTACTATTATGATTAATCATTATATTTTATGATAATTCTGTATTATAATGTGTTAATAGATTTCAATGCTTTATTTATTATTTATGTAAGTTATCTATTTTATTAGTGAAAATGGGACCTTTTGAAAAGGGTAAAGTCCCCTTTTATTTTATGTAATTTGAGCATGCAAACCTGTCTTTATGTAATTAATCAATAATTTACTTTACTAATTAATCTATAATAAATCAACTATGTAGAAAACAATATTTTAATTATTTATACTGTTAAAATACATTATATAAAACTCAATAATAACAGCTACATAAGAAATATCAATGCTGTTTTCTTATATTAAATTTTTTTATTTATACATTTAAATTAGTTTTTTTATTGATGTTGTATATATACATTTTGACATATATGTTATGAGAGTTTAGTTTATATATATATTGACAATTTGCATACACCATATCCATTTACAAGATGTAATCACTTTCATAATATATATTTTTGCATGTTAAAGTATTTTCACCATGTCTTAATTGGTGGCTCAACAATTTTGAAATGGCTTGAATTCTGAGGATTTGACATCTAGTAACACTGCATAATATTATTATCATATATTGTCTTTTAATAAGATGTTTATATATGACCTATTCCTTTTGTTATACTTAAATTGTTAGGCTGTGTTCATCGAAGTTGAAGTACTGTCTTCTTACCAATGCAACCAAAGAATCGAAGCAATGTCTTTTAGAGAGACTGAAACTGTGCGGATTTGACACCACACTTACAGACAACCACATTCAAACTTCTCTAACAGTTGCTGCTAAGCTTGTAAAACAGCGTCAACTTCGTCCTCTGCTTCTCTTAGAAGAAGTTGCACTTCAAGATTTTCAAAGTATGCTGCTAATTATTTAAGTTTTATTAAAATAAAAGCATATTGGTTGATAACACATTTTCCATAGTGTTTCACTATTTTTTACATTTAAATTGATCCTACATTGACAATACTAACTTGTACCCATTTTCGGATGAATAACAATGTAGCAATTTTAAAATATGCACTGTTTTTTATTCTTATCAAAATCGTACAACAATGGGGACAAAAATTCGATGGCCCAAAAACGAAATGTTATAAGCGCCATTTTCATAAAAATAAAATTTTTATATATTTAAGATCAGTTTTGAAAAGACTATCATGTGTTAAAATTTTAGACATGTTAATATTACGATAAAAAAGTTCATTTGTTGTAAGCGCCATTTGCCTTCATAAATCAAACCAAGTCCATACCAAGTTTTTCTCTTTTCCTAAACAATTAGTAAATGGCGCTTATTACATTTCGTTCTTGGGCCATCGAATTGTTGTAAAAACATTGTATAGATTTGATATTGTACATCGTAATTGTTTTCATAAATATTTCATATCATCTTATAATTAATTGATTCGTACATGAAATGACTTATACTATTGTATGAAAAAGATACATTTGTTAAGAATAAAATGAGGTGCAATACATTTCATTAATATTATATAGTAAATAATACTAAAGTTATTGAATACTTTAAAATATGACACTATGAAAATATATTAATTTAGCATTACTCACATCATATGGCTCGTGATTTGAAGGAAAAGAAGAATGACATAATGTTGTACTCCGAGTTAGCTAAACTATAATTTATAAACACCTTTCAATGACAAGAAATTCAATACATATGTCTTTGTGTAACGCTTGGCTAGAATGATCAGCATTTATTACTAAAATTTTGCTCTAAGTTATGTACCACTTATTAAAAATTATATAGCTTGTATTTCTTTAAATATTAACACATTTCTTCTATTTTATTTCAATTAGATTTGGACATTAATGTTAATGAAGCCAATCCCAATGCAGTTGTCGTCGGCCTTGCTCCATCGCAATTTGATTATGAAAAATTAACACATGCTTTTCGGTAATATATATTCATTATGTGTATTCCTATGCTGTTATACTTTCTGATTTTAAGTTATATGATTTAGAAGAATTTAATTAGGAAGAACTTAAAGTCATTTCCAATTATAAATATTAGTATAATTTGTTGTTTCTGTTATTTTATTAGTTTAACAAGTAATTTAAATAGTTATTTATGCTCAGCAAGTGTGTTAAAGTTTCTTATTAGTTATCATTAGGATAGTATTTTGTTATATTATATTTTTTAGCTGGATAACGTAACTAAAATAATTTCTATAACCATAACATATATCTTGCTTATATGTGAGTCACATGTCATGTGGGAATATATCAACTTTATATTGTTTTGTGATATAATTTGTTTTTACATTAACATATCAATTTTAATTGATACAATCTCATGATGGTATAAATAGAATTTACTAGCACTTGACTGAAATTAAAGTTAACGTTAATGTAATGTTGTTGGTGTAATAACCCTAACCATGATGAATATAACGGCTTCTTGAGGAAAAGAAATGACCCTATCAGCTTTGTGATCGAACATGGTCACATGCCGGGTTTTGTAGACTTAAGTCAAAAACTATATAGTCTGGTTTTTCTTGTAGTGATCAAACGTTGCCACAGGTCTTAAACAGGGTGGTCTAATTTTGTGTGTGTCGATATAATAGGAGAATAGCGACCTGACTACGTAGTTTTTATAAACTGGGTGAGAGACATGGTTTTTTCATTATATATTATGTTTTGAGAAATCTGCTATTTTTTAACTATATATATATTTTTTTAAGCATAAAAACGAATATATGCATAATGCCATGATTTCCGGCTTTCTTCTCATGTATTTTTTATGATTTATAGTTTACATAAATGTCCGCTATTATTATTTCAAAATAAAGGGACAAAACATCGGTTATTTAAAACCAGAATCTATATATAGTTTCAACCGAAGTTACCTTTAATTAATTATGATCATCTGATCTATTCGGAATGGCTACATTCTGGAGCATCACATTAAACTACATTAAAAGCAAGTGATCACAATTATAATATATAGATTATATTCAAGAAAACATATTTTTTAATCATGAATATTCAGAGATTTAACTAATATAAGTTAAAATAATAACATAATCTGATAAGTTCACACCAATCTGTGGTACATTGTCCTGATTCGATGTAATTTTGTGATGAAAAGCGTTAATATGTTATCATCCATTATTTCACATCCATGTTTTTAGGTTATGCTTAGGCCGATGATTTGTTGCAGAGTTTTAAGATGGCGGTTCTGGAATTAAATATGATAAAGTTTATTCAATTGAGCATGGATGGTCCATATGTCAATTAGTAATTTTCCCGTCTGTATAAGGAGCAATTTCATGACGAAGATCCTCATTTAATTGACACGGGCAGTTGTGGTTTCCATATAATGTACAGTGCTTTCAAATTCGTAGCAAATTCAAGTAGCTGGAACCTATAAGGATTGTTACTATGTCTGCATCTTCTGTTAATTTTCATCATATGCTCGCCAGGCAGATTTCTTTTCTGTGAATGGTCTGAAAGCAACTTTACCTCTTAAGTTTTGTGGCTATAAATGGTTAGAAAACTATTCTGTTGTGGAACGCGCGTGTTTGAAATATGGTCTGAAGTTTTGAAGTATGTTTAAGTGGCTAGTAATAATGACACAGTTAAAAGTCATGTAAAAAATAATCGTGTCTTTATGGTTGTCAAAGAGCACGTGGGTGACCCTCTTGTTCATGCAAAACTGCTTTTTTTATTAACTATGACTGATCCTTTTCAATCAATTTTGACAATATTTCAAACTGAGGCACCAATGCTGCTATTTATGATGGAAGCTGTGCAAAGGGTAGTCAGTGAAGATGTACTTAATGCTGCATAGACAACGATAAAATGTTTACGTTTAACAAAAAAACGTATATTTACATTTTACTCAGAATTATGATAAATATTCACTATTAAATAATGAACAGGCCTTTGCTGGAAAATTGAGCTGTTGTTGTCTGAATTTTTTTTAGAATTTGCGCGTGTACCCTGGTTTAATTAAGGAAATGTTATTTAAAAAAAATTAATGATCTTGATCCACTACTCATATTTCTTTTTATTAAATTCTATTTTATTTTCAACTATCGTATTTCTTTCCTTAATTAAATCCAACAATACAAGCGTTTGTTCTTCCAGACAGCATATTCGTAGCACTATAATTCATTTTTTTAATAAGTAAAATTTATTGTTCATGCGTTTTATAAAAAATTTGACCAATAGAAATTGCAAGGAACATATTTACGAATAGCGCGATGCATTTTACGCTCTATTTTTACACAAACGAGTGATTTTCGTGTGAATTAAATAAAATGTTGTATATTTTAACCTACATTACTGTTTTAATATTATAGTTTGCAACTTTCAGCAAATTTTTATTTTAATACTAATCCTCAACGAAATAGCATATGAAAAATTACAACTAAGGTCTTTCGACCTCGGTCGACAAAAGACTGCCTTCCATCACATCAACAAAATGAACAGATTGAACCATAGGACCGCTTCTAGCCAAATAAATAGTTGGGTGTGTACCTTTTGATGTCCATCTTGTGGTAACAATGTTAAACTGCTTTTCGAAATATACGAAGTGCATTCTATGACATATCTCAAATTCGCTCTTTTAAAAACGCATAGTGACGTAAGTGAATTTGTGTCACAGTTTCATTTTTTCTATGTTTGCAAAGCCAATTATATAGTATGTAGCGACGCATGTCGATATGATATAAACTAATATTTTTTGTTGCTAACTGGGGCGTATGGTAATTGCATTTAAAATACGTATACGTAGCTATATAACATAACATATGTCGGTCAATATAAAAACTCAATCATTCCGTAAATGAAAATTATTGAGAAATAGAACTGTCATTTTCGGAAAGTAGTATGATAACGCTACATTTTTTTTAATTCTGAGAAGAACAAACACAATGTGATTCAATTCACAGCACTGTTTAGAAATATGTTGTACTAATTAATGGATATCTTATTTTTTATAATTTGAATTATTTTAAAACAATCCTGTCTCATTTTTTGTCAGTTTTTAATCCTTTAGATAATTCTAATATCTTGTTAATTTTCTCATTTCTAATGGAGTATCCCTGTAGAATTTTGTTTTTGAACAAAATTTTGTTCGCTATATTTTGCGTCTTAATTTCCCATTTTAGAAAATTTTGAAATATCCTTATTGGATATAACTTGAGATTTGGAGGGAAAAAATGACTTTTTTATGTAAAATAAAATGTGAATATTTGTTTTACTGGATCCTCAGTAACTGTAGTATTTAAGGAGAACTGGCACCATCATTTTTTAGTACAAAGGATTCTTTTAAATAGTTTCAGCAGACGTAGATGGTTAACTTTATTCATTTAAAAAACTTTCTGGACCTTCAGTGAATGTCATCCAAGATGATTGAAAAATGATATTTAACTATCTGGAGGGATATCTAGATGGATTTAGTTGTAAGATGTCATATACATATAATATATTATAGGTCATAATATTTGCATTTAGATCGTGTATCTAACATTGGCGTATTTAATAAGGGTTGAAGAATACGTGTTAATTTCAACTGAAAGGCTTTTACTGAAGTTACTGAGGTTTTGGAAAAATGTATACGTCAACATATATACATCGCGATCTGGCGAACATGTGTATAATAATATTTTTTAATACACTTACTAATTACAGTCAATACGCTCTCCTGAAGTACTTTAGGAGAGACATCAAGACATCCTGAAGGGTATATATGCATGAAATCAATATAGAATATAATAATCAACAGTAGTGCTTAATTTCTTAGAGAACAGTACAATACTAAAGAAATTGTAAGATTTGAAGTAATTTTTTTTTAAATTCAACTACCAATCTCTAATAAACCATGTATAGAAAATAGCGATTTTCATGGCTGGTTAATTAAAATGATACACATGCTTATGATCTACCTTTCTTACCATATTTATAAGTTAGAAAATAATATTTCACGTTATTGACGTAAGTGGAATGCAAGTTGAATTTACAACAGAGCGCGTAGTGACGCAAGTATTTTATATTACAATATTTCATAAAAATATAAGAAGTGAAAAAAATGTTATTATAATTCTATGCAATACAAATGTTTTTCATTATATCAAGAAAAAGAATCATTAACTTATTCTAATTTTTCAAAACTGTGTTTTCATAATTTCCGGAAAAGTCGAAAGAATGACAAGTTTGTTATGTTCCCTACGATTTTATATAACGATTGGGTGGTGTATGTGAAATGTTAAAAAACAATCACTTGCCATATGGACTCACTACTGTGCTCTGAGTATATAGTATCTCACCGAATTATTTGTTTTATCAAAACGTAATGCAAGATAAAGAAAAGTTTATTCTGTACACAGCTCATCCGTCTATAGTATTACATTTTGAAACCACTGCCAATATTCAATATTAACGGTCGTTGGGTAACATTGAACTCACCAATAATACAATTATTTGTATTGGAAGCTATGTGACTAGCATAAATGTATGTCATATACTTTACAAATGCATTATATAATAAAAACTAATACATCACAAAAGTGACTTAGTTTAGGGGTACACATTTTATGGCATTTTTATGTATGTTACTGCCTCTCCCTAATAATTGTTCGTACGGTATACCTCTGTTTTCATCCATAGTGTTCTGAAATCTGGTGCGTCTCTCATAGCCATTCATCGTGCTCGCTACTTCCAGAAGTCAGACGGCGAGTTGCATCTTGGGCCTGGACCCTTCGTTTCGGCTCTCGAGTTCGCTAGCGATGTTCACGCCGAAACAGTTGGCAAGCCTGAGCCAGAGTTCTTTCTTTCTGCCTTGCGTAATATCGATCCAGAACTTTTGCCAAATGAGGCCGTAATGATTGGCGATGTAAGTTAGTGTGAAATTTTGCATTTTAGCCTTTTTTGGTATGCATCACTTTTTTGCAGTAATTACTTCTGTGCATGAATCCCCTCAACATAACGCAACCTTGCAGCACCGCTTTCTGACCCGCTGCTTACTGACGCTTCTTTACCGCTGTGCAACTCACAGCTGTCAACCACTGTTCTCTTGACTCTTCACTTTCCTCAATGCCTCCGTCAAAGTGTAGTTTCTTAACTAATCGAAGGTCTTCTTATATTCAATGAAAATCATGTATACAGCGGAATATTGTACTTTCTTGTTTTATTTTTCCGTGAATAATCGGATGTTAAAGATCTGAATGGTCTTTGTGTATAGGATTATTATATTGATCACCGATTAACCATTTTTCAATAAATGTTTAGAAAATCTCACTTGAAAACATACATTATTAGAATTTTTTTAATATTGTATCATTATAATATATTATTACTTACTGTTTCCTTGAAAAATGGAGTGAACGGTTTATTATAGGGTCAATCATTTAGTACATGCGGACTAAATGACGCGATGTTTGTTTTTGATGCTTCTGCTCACAGTTACATTCCTAGTGTAATAAAGTATGTCCATAGCTTGTTTTACAATAAAATATGTCCATCTATTTTCCAAATTTTTATCATGTAAACCGTATTAATTTATCATTTTTTTATAAAATTGTCGAATTAAATATTGAAAATTATTGTTATGATAATTATTTATTGTGCTATTTTCAACCTATGTTAGGATGCCAGAGACGATGTTGCTGGCGCTAAAAAAGCTGGATTATATGGAATCTTGGTTAAAACGGGTAAGTTACTATAGAATGTTAGTTGTATTTTATTCGTGTTATAATTGATTCAATACTTACTCATTTTCCAGGTAAATATCATGAAGGAGATGAGTCACAATTCATTCCGGTTCCTGACTTGGTAGCTTCCAGTGTTGTTGAAGCAATTGATGCTATTCTAGACGATATTTCTTTCAACGACTAATTCGTTTTCTAATTATTCAATTCTGTATATATATTTAACATACCATTAGAAATGTCGATATTTTATTTCAAACTATTTGACTATGAATAATTTAGTCATGAGGGAAGACATTCAATGTTGGCATTTGATTTTTTTCAATCCAATCTAGTGCTTTTTGATTCACTTGATATATATTGATATACTTAAATTGACTATGCTATGACTTACTTTTATAATATATATATTGTTCTCTAAATATTTTGCAGTTATATTTTTATTGATAAATAGTGTAATGTGATATTATAAAATGCTATATACCTATTCATTGTAGAACACGTTGTAAAACTGTTAGGCCTATTTCTAATTGGGTTAGTTTGAAGTGTGGATTGCCAAAAAGCAAATGCTAATGTATTTTAAATTTAGTTGTAAGATAGTCGTTATCGTAGAGTAAGAAATACATAATTATGATCTACCAAAGCCCAAAGTATAGCTATAATTTTCTTTAAAAGTTAATAAATTTCAACCAGTAGAGTAAAATTCACAATCTAAAACTGGAGGCCGACGAGTAAGCAGTTCTTGACTCAAATTAACTGAAAGTGGGACAAATACATGCCAAGTAATTCTTAATATTTATCCAAAATAAACGGGTATTCTCTAAATTATTTTTTAATGTCAAATGTGCCATATAATATGTATTGGTTGAAGCCAAAAACATTGTCTGGTGGTCAAAGGAAAATGAAATCCACATTTTATTACAAGCAAGTGCAACAATACCCTCCATCCTTTATGATATGGACAGCCATGGATCGGCACATCACTGATCGGGCCATTTTTTATTGCTGGCCGAATCGATATAGTCAGTGTTATGTCCATCTTCTATAAGAGACGAGTTCATTGTTCCAGAACTGAAAAGGTGACTTGCTAGGAGTTGCCATTTCTAACAAGATGGAGCGCCACCACACAGCTCATTTCACGCGAAATGTTTTGAATGAAACCCATACAGATGGGTTGGAAAGTTTGGCCCAATTCCTTGGCCTAACCGAAGTCCCGACCTAACCTCCTGCGACAATGAGTTGTGGGGGATTGTAAAGAAAAACATATTGACGGTCTGAGACAAAATGTCCAACACGTAAAACTTACTCCCAAAAAATCATGCTCTGATTTATCGTCACCGTGCTTTTGTGTATTGAATTAAGACTATATAACTAGACCCCTGTGACAATTGAACAGTGCCTAACTTTTCCTACAATATTCCTAATCAAAATGTTTAAAACTAATCTGGATATAATTATGTTGTATTAATATAGTGATTTTCAATATTTATAGAAATATTATCTAATATTCAGCTATATTTGAACGAGTTTTTGTGAAAAAGTGCCATCAAATGTTAGGTTTCAGTGGCGCACCGGATACGCCAATTATATACACAATTATTATTAGGCCTATAACACTCATTGTATGAAATTTATTATACGCTTACATTTCATTAGTTACTTCTTTAAAAGGTAATGATACAATAACAATAAAAACATTGAATCAGCGAATAGTTTATTACATTCAAAACTTTATCTCGTATATTTTCTCACGAACCATAATCCATTCATTAATAATTTTATCTAAGTTCACAATTAAAATCGGGCAATTACGTCTAATAGAAACTTATTAAATAACTACTAATTTCAGTACCTACTACAGTCCAAAGTATTTATTTATTCTGTATAAATTTGACAGAAAATAATTTTGTCAGAGTATAGATAGCAATTTCTATTACAATTTATTAATTTTAAATTTATTAACATAATGCCTGTTAAACATAATGAGAGCAAGCGATCATGCCTTTTTATCGAGTCAGCTTACATTGATTGAAATGTGGGAGTGTTCATTAAATGTCTTTACCCTTTCATTCTTCTTGGGTTTAAATAAAGATGGACTTGAAAAATAAACTTAAAAAACGCCCTACAGTACTTCAATCATTAAAAGTTATATAGTAAATCTAGTTATTAACTATGTTAGCAATATTTAATTAACAAAATTTGTTCAAAAAGTCCAAAAATTGTTCACGAACCGTATATACATAAAATAAAGAACGGAACACGATCATTTCAAAATGACCATTTTAATGTAAACGAATGTACATTATGTAATATAGTCTACTGTTATAAAACATAAACAATGCTTCACAACCTGTCAATTAAAATTTATATAATTTACAACTCAACAATCACTACGACAATATGATCTGCCTCAGAATTCATTTAAACTGTACACAAGATGTAGGCGATATCGCCAGTCAAGCCACTCTGCTCACAGCAGGTTGTCATCCGCCTGCAGTGTCTGCAAGAGCTGGGTCAACACAGCCGTCTGTCTCGCATCGACAGAATGATGGGAGGAGGAACAGGAGGAGAAACTGAGGATGGTTTTTGTCTCGCGGGAGAGGAAGGCTCGTAGACCGCGCACAACAGAGGGGTAGCGGGCCAGCGGCTTCACCTTGGTGCGTACGTCGACAAGGTTGCCCTGGGTCAGCTCTTGTAGGAAGGCAGCTAGGAAGTGAACGTTGGCGGTGGTGTGATCGGTGAAATCGTACTTCTGAGCAGGTGGAGTGAGAATGTTTTTAAACATGATAAAGGGTGCGAGTCAGAGAGTGGAAGTAATATTTTAGATCTCTTCCTGGCAGGGTTCGTCAGAACCCTTAATTTAGTCTGTCCCATTTGAGAACTCTTAAATGTAGTCTGTCCCATTTCATAACTGTTGAATTTACCCGTGACCACTTGAAAAGCCCATTAATTTGGTTACATTTTTACAATATGTTAATCTAAACTAACATAAATATTTTCAAAGTATATATTAAAATGTTGAAAATATCTATTTTGTTTTTCAATACTATAAATGAACAATTTAATTTAATCGTTTAAATTACCGTTACGAACCCTGTCCGGTTGCAAATTCCGACTTATCGCAACAGGTAAAATTTAAGCTAACATTATAACTCTTAATACATTGTACTATTGCTTAATATATAAACGTTATCCATTAATAACCAGTTACTTGCTTTGGTAAAAATAAGAGATGAAACGAAGACAGAAGTTGTTTGGTGTTTTGTTATTTTGTCGAAAAATGGAAAATTACATTATAGATATAGGAACCGTTCTACGAATTCTGGTTCATAATTAACATTAGCTGGTGTTCTGGTTGGCCGAAATTTTATATATTGCAGCAATAGACAAAAAGGGGGAATTCTATCGATCTTTCTAACTAATAGTCAAGTTCTCGTAAACCAAATTCCTTGAGACTAATCAGTTTAATTTATTTTTTCAACTAATATCCGAATTAGGCTAACTAAGATCGGCTACAGTATCATCATATAAGTACCTATTAAGTACAAAGGTAAAAACCACATCTATATTAAAAAGGCACTTCTATACTAAAAAGAAAAAGTACATACATAAGCTATAGAGAAGCTAGTAATGAGAACATCAGAAATAAAAATGAGGTACATACACGAGGAGGTTTTAAATTTGTAATGGACGTGTTAGTAATATAAATATAGGTCGAAATCAATATTAAGATATAAAGTTTTGAAAAGAAACAAAATGGAATATATATATTGTTGACAATTACAATTTATTATTAATAATAAGAAAAAGGGAGTTCAGAATGTTATAAAAATTTGTATAAGAAAAAGGAATTCATATAATTAAAAAGAGTATTATTGGAAATAAAATGGACAAAATATTTATTTAACGGTGAGGAATTTACATCCAAGAATTACATACAATAATGTAATTATTCCTGGAAGTGATATGTTGATAATATAAATTCATGATGATATGCAATAGGTAGTGTTAAGATTTTATATACCATTTGAGAATAACCAGTGATCCTAATAGGATGTCAGGGCAGTTACATATCAAAATAATCAGATTAGAAAATATATAATCAGAATAGATAATACAAAATAAGTTATTTAATTGACAGATATAATCATTATACATAATTTAATGTCATAATATTAGATGTTAAAAAATATTATATAAAAATATATTTATTATACAAAATTTTATATTAAAAAATTCCACTAAATATGGATATAAAAAATGTCACGTGTGCTGTTTTGGTAACTTTTTTATTTCAGTTTGTCATAAAATATTGTCTTTTAGTTAGTCTTAAAATACTGGCTTTCAGTTAATCTTTAAAACAATAAAAAAATAAACTATGTCATCAAGCATCATCCTATTAAAGTCAATTCTTTCGTAAGTAGGTACAGCAACACTCACCGTCAACAAAGTGGCTGGGAAAGAAGATTTGAGCACCAGTTGAGAGCACAATCTGCCACACTTGGCCTTCTTAGTTGGCCGCAAACGTTCCTTGGACAGAATGTCCCAGATTGCACAGCGAATCATTATCTGCATTCACGAGGAAGAAAGTAGATAAGTATTTCGTTACAGAGTCTAGAACATAATGTAACAATTTGATTTTAATATGCTAATGTAATTTTCAAATACATTGAATACTAAAGAACAAAGTATTCGCTTATCATCAGATAAATATATAGCTAAGATATTTTACAATACTGAAAAATTAATATAAAATGCTACAGACTAATGTATATGCTAAATTGATGTGTTCCCTTGCTTCTTATTTATGTAAATCAGAATTTCCAACGAATCCAACATCTGTTGCAAATTAAATTCAAAATACAATTTCTACATCACCTAAATCATAGAAATAGTCATTGTTTAATATAAATATATGTATAGAAACACATAACCTTAATAATACGATATTCAAAAACTAGAAATACGCATGTACGTATAGCCTGTATATAAATATTTCCATACTGAAATGTGACCACACCACGAGAGTATACTCAATAATAGGTAATTCCTATTTGAAAACACACAAATATGGGGGAAAACGTATTATATTGAAAAAATAACAGACGAAACGCCCTACAACATTTTTTTAAGACAATGCATGTATAAAATTATGCCTAAAATGATTGCCTTAAAATGAATGCCTAAAATTCTTGAAGTAGTACTAGTTCATGAATCATGTTTCCCGTACATGTGGACACTAGGAATAATGAAAGCAGAGTCGCCAAGCACCTTAAACTTGCGATGCACCTGACACAGGTGAGTTAGCACACGCGCATAGTAGGCATTGTATGTCCTCTCAGCCATCAGGGCACGCAGAGTGATCTGCACCGTCTCCTGGTCACGAATACGACTGTTGCTGCCGGAGGAGGGCCCTCTCGAGTCACGGGTCAGCCGGTAGACGGCCTCCTCGGGGCTTTCTGACGTCACTAGGACACGGAACACGTCACGTCGGGAGGTGGTCTTCAGGCCCAACCGGTCGGCCATGGACGCGATCTGAAGGCGAGGGAGAAGGACTAATGCCATGTTGTATAAAGTAAAATCCCGTTATAGCAGACTTAAAGGGACCAGACTCTCTGACTCTGTGTATAACTAAGCAATTGTTTCAAATATAATGTCTACTATTCTAGCTCATATTAAATCCTGTTTGAGTTATCATATTATCCATAGCTTGCTTTAGCTGAAATATTTTTGCTTTTAACCTTAGTATTCTGTAATAGTTCTGTTAACATTTGAATTTTAGTTTTGTAAATGGCTACAGCAAATATAGATAAAATGTTTTGAAAAAAAAGCTCACATTAAAAAATATCAATTCTAGCTCAGTCGGTAGTAAACAAAATTCATGGTCCTCTGATTGGATACCAGCTATGAGGCTTACTTCTAGTCTAGAAATAGCTGCAGTCTGTTTGCCAAACAAATTAAACACAAATTAAAACTTTTGAACTTAATACAAGTTCAAATAAAAATATATAAATATCTACACACCATTTTGAGGATAAAAGTAAAAGCTTGTTTTTAAAAATATCAATCAGAAATATTTTGTATCGGTGTAATTTTGTGTGTTTATTAACTGCTCAAAATATCACCGAAACACAATAGTATACTTTTTTAACTAATTTAATTGAATAGCAGTAAATATAATTAAATAAAATAGAGTAAATATAATGAAGCGATGCTGGGTCAAGACATCAGTATCCACTATAAAGATAGCGATAATTCCTTATTGTATCAGGCTGATTAGCTACACGTGAGGGAAACGAGTCTGGCATATAGCTCAGCGGCAATTGACAAAATCAAATTTAATTTTTTAAACAATCAAAAATAAATTTTTACACATTTTTGGTAGGTGTAATATTATTTGTACAAAAAAAAACAATAAACCTATGTTTATAATAGTTAACCTCTATCACTTAAAATGTTTAATGAATGTTGATCTACGACACAATGAATGTTCTGCACTTCTATATACCGATGCTTGTAAGAGAAGGGCCCACCTTTTCTTGAAGAACAGCTTCCTCTGGACTCAACACGGGCACAACTGTTAGAACACTCTCGGTTAAGTTGGCCTCCTGATTTCGGTCACTGACAGACTTCCCTTGGTCAACATGGGAGCCCACCGGTTGGAATGCTGAACCCACAACCCACCAACGTCCCTTTGTGGGGGCTTCGCGGAGTTCCTGCATACGAAGTGGCAGCCGGGAGTCCTTGGGAGTAAATCCTCCTAAGACACATTTTATATTAGAATTTTTATCTCAATAAAAGAAAATACTCTGATTGCGTGTAAATTATTAGATTTATAACTATGAAATTTCACAATGCTTGCACAAATTATTACTAAAAAAAAGTAATATAAAATAACTACAAACATTTCGTTCGTTTAAAAATCACTATTGCAAAGTGCTCTGGGCTCCTTACAATTATATAGACAGTAATGCAGTATTATAATCGCGGCCATTAATACAATTTGAATTAACATACATAGATAACTTAAAACAAAAACATTAGTGGAATCTATTCTATGTTGTTGAATATATTATAAAATGTGTTATTTATAATTACAAAAACAGATTTTCAAACATAATATGACATTGAAGTCAAAAGTAGTCACACATAAATTTATTAATAGTAATTAGTTATTACGTAAAAATTAATAACCTGTATATTATATAGAAAAATGTGCCTGATGACAATGGTCAATCGAAATTGTTTAAATTAACATAAATTAATGTAAAGCAAATAAAAATAATTACGAAATATAATTACACACATGAATGTAGTCTTACTCATTATATCGAATATAAACAAAAGAAAATAATGGTTCAGCTCATACCCTTTATCCATGATTTTAAAAGCTTTTTTAAGTGATCTGCTTTCAAAACGTCTTCATCTTTTGATTTTTTTACATTAAATGTAGCAACCATCCCTTCTAATTCTGATCTACAAAAAAACAAAATAAAATATGTTTAAAATGTACATTAACAAATTATATATATCTATTGTATATATACACCAATTAAGCATCAAACTTACAATAAATCGATGTCATCGTCAGGTAGTTTCGCTTGTTCCCCCTTAACAATTTCCATGAAGGATTGAAAACGTGTTGTATCCTCTTTCCGGAGACCAATTCCAACCGCTGCAACATAAAGTAGAATAGAAAACAATAGAAAAATTATTAATCAACTATGCATTAGAAACACTTCATAAAAATGTTATATAATGAATAATATTAAAAACACAAATATTTTACGTAATTATACATAATATACTGCATAATAATAAATTTACAGTTCGGTGTTTTTCAAACATTTTAGATAAATATTTAACAAAGAACAAAACATGTAAGTAGAAACAACTTTTACATACGTACATATATTTACTACTTACATAAATAACCAATTTTAAGTTTTCTACAATGTGAAATTAATAAAATTTTGATATTATACTGTATTAAATTAAAATGTTGTAAACATTAGTAGGAACATAACTTACCTTTCAACATTTTCCGACAAGCTTTAAAAAATTTAAGATTCAGGGATTTCACAAACTCAAACATTAGGTCGAAAATTAGATCGCATGTTATGACCTGAAAATGCAAAACATGTGAAACAACAGAAAACAAAACCAACCGCGTCTGCTACACCTAATGATGATGGAGGGTCCCCACTCACCTCAAACCGGTAAAGATAGGCGAGGAAGAGGGCCCTGCCCCCCGGCGGAGGTGATAGGGCCTCCTGCTCATCTCCACCCGCCGCCCTCTTTAACATCTCATCGAGACTCGAGACACACAGCTCAGCGACATGGGCGGCTAGATGCGCCTGCTGTTGGCCGTGCTGAAGTGTGACGTGTAGGGCAGCGGTGTAGACAGCCAGCTCCATTTCAAGCCACCCAGTGCCCTCCGAGTTCTGGGTAGATAGATTTATACCAGTTACAGAGATATCGCGAAACGTAATTACTATATTTATTTTAGACTAATTTTAAAATTCCCGATATTTTATTCAATTAATTTAGTACCAAATAATATTTAAAAACCGTATCAAATAAAATGATGTTTCTATAAAAATAAGGTGTTATATTGATCAAAACTATTACATAAATATACTTTAATAATATATAAATTCGAAATATTTCAAATAATACACGCACCAACTTGATAATATTCCAATTTTTCAATCAATATTTTCAATTTTGAAATTCTAAGACTTTTATAGATTTTCGAGATGCCGCAACGAACTATGTTATTTACCAATGTTAACATACCTGGAGCATTCTATGAACTTCTTCCGAGAAAACTTGTCGTACTAGTGCACGCGGATTGGCAGCAAAGAGGGTCCCAGACTCGCTGAGGACACGCGCCATTTGCACCTCAGAGACGCGATTTAGTTGCCGACGCATCTGACGTCGAATTGAGGCCAGTTCTTCTTCGGAAAAGGTGAGCTCTTCCTTCTGATCATCAGACTCTTCTGCAGACGATGACATGTCGGCTGGACTGGTTACGTCATGAACGGATTGTTTTTTAGGGTGAAGACGGCCGTAGATATCCTGGGTCATCGTAGCAGATGATTTCAACTCTACCAGTCGTTAATTGAATTAAATATTTAACTAATAGTTATAAAAATGTAAATTTTTTAATGTGTAATGTGCATTTCAAACGTAAATAGTTCATAATACCTACAAAAAGTGTAAGTTAAGTAACTATTAAATTGGGAAGTAATAATTATAACCATACTTTTAAGTGGCTGTTCCAATTCTTCAATATCATCCGATGCAGTTTTTTGTTCCGAGAGTCGCTTTCGCTTTCGTTGACGCTTTTTCATGTTTTTAATTTTTCTCTTTTTTGAATCAACAGGATCTATGGGAATAGATGATTTCAAATATGATTCATCATCAGGTGGATCTTGTTTAAATGGCTTTTCTAGTTGTGGTATTTTTTTCTTATCTGATAGCTGCAATGTTCGCGGTTTTACCCCAAGATGAGATTCTGGAACTGATTAAAGTTGGATATATTGAAAATGTAGGTAAAATCTTTTTGAATAAGAAAACAAACATTTGTCAAGTTGATAGCTATTAATATAATTAAATCGAAAAAAAGGCATTAAAAATATATTTATTTACAATTTTAAAAATTCCATATGTAAAGCAATTTTTATAGTAAATAATTTGAATTACCCCGCTAAATCTCAAGCGGGGTATATTATTTGGGTCGATGTCATTGGATTGATATGTTCAGTTGTCTTACTATCACTGTATACATCTTAATATATATATTATATCTTAATACATTAAGTCAAATAAAACTTTGGACCACCATATGTAGTACTGCCTTTTTATACGGCAAACCATACTAGAGAAATTACACCCAATTCCTATAATCACTTTGTTTCAGTTGTAGTTATAAATGATATAATTAAATGAATTCATTTACAAATATCAATTTCTATAAATTGATATAAATTAATTAGATCCATATCGCCTAATCGTTTAAAATTATGAATATTAAATATTAAAATTTGTAATTATATATAAATTATAAAAATATAAAAAGTATCTATTTTATATATATGTTATATAATAATATAGCTTTGTTTTTTATAAGCTTATTTATATTATACATTTGTCTAAATTATATCAGCTATAGCTTATATATGTTATAATTGTATTCCATTTTTACTAATAATTAAATATTAAAAATTAGTCAATCATATATGATAATATATAATTGTATTTCGCATATGTTTAATAAATTTTAATTAATGTCAGAAAAAACATGGAATACAATGATTAAGAATATACATTATTGCGTATCAAATCACACATTAGTGTTTATCACAAATACTCTTCATTATTTTCCATTACAGCTATCTATGATTGATATAGCTTTTTATCAAAAAATACAATGAAGTATTTAAAATATATATAAATGTATAGATTAAAACGTAAAAAAATAAGTATAACATATAAAACACAAGATAAAAAAATAAAACATATAAAACATAATATAACATAATATAACATAAGCATTCATTTAAATTAGATCAATAGTGAGTAAATTTAAATAAATAAAATTGTGAGTAAATATAAATTATTTGAAAATTCTGTCATATTTCTCAACGGTTTAATACGTTTAATACGAGTAATACGTATCTTATAGTTATACTATGTGTCTATCTATATATTATTATTAATATTATAATAAGCTATTATTAAAAGCTTTATAATAATAAGCTAAATATTAATGCTAGAATTAACTTTATTTGTAAAATACTCAACACAACATAAAAAAAACTATTCTCAATAACTATAGTGTCTTTAAATTTAGAGTAATTAATTATGCTTAGATGATAATATAGAACATTTATAATAAAGTTAATATTTCATGCTTATTATTAAAAACAGAATTTTCAATAAAACTGTTTTCGGTTATCGTTTCTTTATTCTAAATAATTAAGGTGTTAGGTCTTATTGACAATTTACTTTTATGCAATATCGTCAGTAACAGGGTATTATATATAACCTTTGCTAGCACTGAAAGTGTCATTGTACATAATAATAGCATACATTGTTAGAAGCGATGAGAGCAAACGTTAAAGTCTTTTTATCAACTCAGCCTACATTCATTAAAATATTTTCCATGGAGCCAAAACTGATTAAAAAGTAAACTAACATAATAAAACTAAAGAAAAACGTACTTTCAGCATCTTCATCGAGGGTTGCATCATGTGATTTTTTCACACCTCCATCAATAACATCCAAAATATCTAAAATAATAAATTAAACAACACTATATAAAGTATAATAGCGAACACCAACAAATAAGTGAAATATTATTCGACATCTACTCACAATCTAATCCCATTTCTCTAATAGAAAGTGGATATTTCTCTTTGTTGCGTCTATTGTTAAATTTAAGTAATCTTTCCATCTGATGAATTTCTCTATCATCATCTTCGATTTGCTCTTGAAGCATAAGACGGCGCCCCTCATTATTTTTCTTTTTCATGATTGCCTAGTAAAAATATATAATGCAAAGAAGAAAATGGTAACAAAAATGATATATTAGTAAATTTGTCAAAAAGAACATTTATTCTAGCAAATAATAATACCCATGATAGACTATGTACTTTTTTTTAATATTTGCATGTTGTATTGGATTCAATAAAGTTATAAATTACCAAGAATTTTTTTGTATTAATGCTCTAGGACATTTTTTTAATTTTAACACTTATACACTCTACTCGTAACAAATGTAATGGATGATATTTTTTAAATTGTATATGAAAGTGTCATAAATATCACTCACAATAACTGACTTTTATTTTGAGAGTGTTTTCTGTATATCCGGATAAAAAATCAGTAATATATATTATTAAAAGAAAAAGTATGGAGTATAAAAATGTTTATCTATAAATAAAATACAAATCGCATTTTTATTGTTATCATTCTACATATATTTTATAACAACAATTCTTTACTACTATGAGTAACATATTGTTTTGATTTAGTTAAGTTAACTTTTCGGGGAGTTTATTTTTAACTTTTGACAAATTCAATTTTGGGAGCTAGAAATATTTCAGTACTATAAATCATTTTGTAATGGAACGACAAGATATGTTCGATATTTTACAAAGAGAGATAAACGAATATGAAGATGAGGAAGAATATGATGATGACGAAGATATTGACAGAGAAACTTTTGTAGAAATGGAAGTGGATGACCACAACTAAATATTATGCTATCTGGACTAGTCCCTGCTCAATGACCTCAGCCTGTATCACAACCACTTCAGGCTCCTCCAACTGGGAATGCCGAACGCCGCTGTCACCTATGTCCATTACCCAGATTAACACGTATGCGCTGTGACCTGTGCAAAAAATGTTCGTGTAACATTCATTCAACAAATATATGTCGTCAATGTCAGGATTAGCACACCCTTTATTTTTGTAAGTGTCAATACGCAATCATAACTATTCCTCTAGTGATACTTTTTTGTTGACCAAGCCTACTTTTTACACATATTTGTGCTACATTATATATTTTACGTTTTATAACAAACTACATTGTACATAATATACTTCCGTTTTATACTCTTTAATGGTCCAATGGGTAAAATGTTTAGCGCCCATGTTAAAATAATAAAGTATTGAACCGAAATTAATAAAGAGATTCAAAATATAAGTATTTTTGAGCACTTATATATCGCGCTCCTCCATTTTTAAATATTTTATATTTGTTGTGATATATAAACGTATTTGAAAGTTATTATTTATACTATAGATATGCACATATCTATATTGCATATGTGGTGCAATTCACTGTCTCGTACAGGACTGGTTAGACAATAAATTTGCCTTTGAAGTGATATTGAAATAAGTGCCAGGACAATTTCCTTTTTAATAAAAGACTTAATTATCTGATTTTGTTGAATAAATCAGCAAAATAATTAAGATAACAAAAAGCAATGCTGTGTAGTTTTGACAGAACTTTAAAGATAGTATACGACTTCGGCATTTTAAAGTTTATCTAAGAGTATTTTAACTCGTTATAATAGATAATACACATCACACTGGCCATTTACAGAATACAAATCATTTATACAGAAATTTAAAAATATGGGAAAAGAAACCGTGTTTCTTTCATACTTGTCGTTTTCATATAAGAGCTTTTAGTAGGATGATTGGAATTCTAAAAATAGCACTATGACACTTGTTACAAAGTTAGAGTGTAGTTTACTGTGTCTGTGGCGTATTCAATTAGTATTTTTTTTGTTATTTATTTAGATATATTTGTTCACATTGCTGAATAGTTTTCATGCAGTCAGAAATTTTTGCATTTTTTACAATAAAAAATAAATGAAGTCGAAAATAACTAAAAATATATGTGTAAAAATATATGTGTAAAAATATATAATTATATATTAATTTCATATACTCTAACAATAAATGCAATAATAAATAAATATTAAAAAGAACTGTCAAATTAATGTATACTAGTTTGTAGAGAAAATTTCACAAAATTTACATTTTCAATGTAAGTTTTGAAGTTGTTTTTATCCTATATGAAATATGTCTAGAACTGCCGGTAAATATAAGTACTATAATTATATAAATGTTATTAATTTGTGTTCACAAAATTATGCCAGTGTAATTCATACAAATAATGGTGTCAAGCATACCAAAATCTTTTTAGACATGTATCAGGGAAATGGTTGTGTGAGGCAACTGTTAGAAATTTGTGCACATTCTTTTTTTATATATTATTATTTCACTTTATATGCCATGCTTAGAAGCTTAGGAAAAGGTCATATTATGGAACAGGTACACTAAAATAAAGTGCAATGAATAGAAAATATTGCCACTTCTGATCATATACAGTCTACTCCTCCTAAACCAGACGCACCTAATCCGGATTATTGAAATTGGATACACGATAAAGAAACAAAATATTCAAATTATTATTCAAAATATTAAATAGCACCCATAAACCGCACACGCCTAAACTGTTAGTGGCCACTATTGACTTGATTAGTGGAAGAACTCTGAAGTTAGTCTACATAGGTCCTCTTTTTCATCAATGACAACTTTTTCAATTCCAATGTGTAGTGAAAATATTTATTAAAAACCAGTGAATCTCAAACCTTTCATTGTTGCTGATGCAAAATATCTGTTCTGTCCTAATCTATCTGAGTGTGTTTAGGAAATGTAGATCAAGAAGAAGTCTCTAGACAAAAATGACTATTTGCAAGAATGCTTAATAATGAAACAGAAAGAACATGAGAAAAGAATGACAATTCTGCAAAAGATGGAAAATTTTGTAGATCGAAAAGCTGTGGGTGACCTAACTACAGCTTAATTAGGTGCAGCAGTCTCCTATTTAAATATGCTTAATAAATTGGACTATTAATAGACATTTTGTAAATTAACTTCTCTACTTCCTTAGTTGTGTTCATGTTATATTATATTTACATACACATTTGTAAATGTATTGCACAATTATTAGAGTTTAATAAACATTTAATAAAGTTGGTTGTAATTCATATAATGTACATTAAATTAGATATTAGTGAAATTTTGATGAATAAAAGTATTTCTAAAGAGATTGCCTCTTGCATTGCTATAATAAATTCGATTGTCATTAATGATTACCATCCTCCTCAAAAAATAGATAATCATTTGCATCATGTTGAATAATGAAATTGTGAACAATAGCACATTTTAATATAATTTTACAACAAAAATCTGGAGAATACCTTAGCTTTTGTTTTAAACATGGAATAATCCTTTAACGATTCGTATGTGGGCATACTTTGTAGGCTAAGGTGTGCAACGTGGAGGTGTGGTCTTTTGGGGGGGGGGGGGGGGGGGGGGGGGGGGGGGGGGGGGGGGGGGGGGG